>JAVJIF010015289.1:0-90326 GCA_038442645.1 Agave tequilana | reverse complement strand
ATATGTATCAGATTCAATAAGACACGAACTATTAATTTGTATCCATTGGACATAGGGAACTTTTCATTCCAGCAAGTTCTCAAAGGTTTCTGTGAGAACCAGGAAACCTGTTTATTGGCCCCCCATCCTGTGTGTCAGGCCAATAGATTTCGGAAACCAGACACGCAGGTTTAAACAGAAAAGGTGTTAAATGTTAAACTTATGCAAAAACATTTATCTTCAAATGACAATCCACACGACATCTGCATAACATGCGGGTTAAAATCCACAAAACACACACATGACAAGTACAACAGCACACATATATGTGATGTAAGTAAATAAGAATGTATGTGCACTTATATTAAAAATTGAGACATATAAGATGCTGACAGAGTGGCAACTTAGCTGGTCATTAATTGGATTAATTAATGAAGATACTGCCAGATGAAAGAGAGTTTCTTCCAACCAACCTCATAATATAGACTTCCTGTGCAAATTCACGCTGCATGTCCACATTTACAGCCTCGGGCTTGAGCACTTTAATTGCTACCTCCTGACTGCGGTATGTTCCCCGGTAACTGAGAAGAAACAGTAAATAGTATTAGTAAAAATCCAATATAATACTACAAGTTATTATCTCAAAATTGAAGAATCTCATGTTGGTGAAAACCGCAAAGACTTACAGGTCACCATATGAACCAGAAGCAACTTTGTTTTCAAACTTGAGTAGCCTAAAATCAATTTCCCATACATCAGTCCCATCAGTAGGTATCTGGACATGCTCCGGTAAAGGTTCCTGAGCAGCTTCCGCATTTTCTAGTTTCGGAGACCATGGATGAGGCTTTAACCATGCTTGCTTCTGCATAGAACTTGAAATGTGATTTGTAGTACTGTGCATTGCTAATGTTAGAAAAAAGTTCAAGCCAACCTCAAGGGCAGTGGAATATACCAAACAAAATTTTAAATAGCCAAAGTAGTTTGTTGGATGGCAATGCCAGGTAGAAAGAATGCCAATAACTAATTAAACAGAATTCATACTAAAGAAAATTAATTAGCAAAGGAATACAACTCCTATACAAAATAATGAGGACCAATTCCTTGGATATCTTTGCAGACAGTATATGTCAGAACCATAAACAATGGGCAACAATCTCTGTCAACACTAATATCCTTAAAAATAAATTAAAACAAATGAATAGGATTTCTATTAAAAGTAATGAGGACCAATTCCTCAGATTCTTTGCAAAAGTAAGTCCTAAGCACCATAAACAATGGGCAACAATCTCTCTTGATACAAATATTTCAAAAATAGGTTTTAAGACAGTACTTCTGATAAAAGGTTGCAATGATCTCGTTGTCAAACACAGTCAGCAAATGTGTTTACAATTATGTTCCATCAATTACATATGGTGTGCCACTAGTTTTTCTAAATATACAATTCTTTATATAGAGGTTAGGATCAAACCTTTGTTTTATGTAAACTGTTATGTAAAGAAATCAAAAACATTTGTGGGTGACACTAGATGGAACAGAGATATGGCGAGGTCAACCACATGTAATTGAGAGATCATTCAATGAATCCATAAGGATTGGGTGGGAAATATAATGAACTTAGACCATAAACCAAATTATCATGGCCTGGATATCTTGACTTTATGCGAGAAAATGACAGACAGCGGGGTATGAAATTCGCTCCTGAGTAAACATACAGTTTAATGATTTGTCTGAATCTAAAGTAAAATAGCAGCTTCAATGATTTTCCTCAAATCTGAGAAAGAAAGTTGAAAAGGTCTGTGCGTAGATAGAATGAGAGAATCCTAAAAATATATAGAGAAGGATAAAGTTAACTTGCGATTAGTATCATTGTATAACCTCTTTGCGGTGTGCAAGAGCTTAAGGGTTTAAATCCTGCTTGCACCAGCCTTGCAGCATGTTAGAATGTAAAATATTACCCTTAACCCTATCTTCATTTAGTATTACAAAACTATATTATTATACTCTAATTCTCACTCCTCAAGTTGGTGCACAGATGTTAATCATGCCCCCAGCTTGCTATAAAGAACGAAAAAACGCTGTCTAGACAAAGTTTTAGCTTGACCAATGCCACTACACATGGCCACTTTTGTCCAACAAATCATCATCACTTCAACATTTCAAGCCAGAAACAAAGCTTAATTCCACGTCATTGCAGTTAGAGTTCGTAACTTCTTATCCAACAAATCATCATCAATTCAGCCTTTCATGTACGACAGATGAGTATGATCCCTTTCAAGTGTTTTAGACTAGAACATCTTCTATGAAATGAGGATTGCTGCAGTTCCTATCCACGAAGCCTACACGACATCCAATCCAACTTTTACAATCGAGATTTTTTGAGATGTCGCATTTTCGAACTCAGGGATGAGTTTTCTCCAACTAGGGAGAATTGATGAGGATATAGGAGACAAAGGAACTATTCCAAGACCTATTCGAACAAGTAGAAAGAAAATTTGAACTAGATTTGATTAGGAGTAGGAATAGTTTTTTTTATTAGTTTTTGTTTTATTATTTCTTTTCGGAGTTCTATTATGATAAGAGATTTTTTTATGAGTTATTTTATGATTAGGAGTAATCTTTAATTAGGAGTAGGAGTTCTTTTATGGTCTTTTTTTTATTTGTCTATAAATAGCCTTGTATGATTATACTTTGAAATTAATGAACAAAGAACTTTTAAAACTTTTGAAATCAAAATTGTTTCTTTTGAATTTTGTGTGCAAAGCATAAAGTGAGGGAAGCAATTATCCTGGGTGCAAAACCCTTATTCTAAATTTTCGTGTGTGATGTATAAAGTGAGTGAGCAATCACCTTGGTTTGAAGCCTAAATCTTATCTTTTTTTTCAATTTTTATAAACCCTAAATTAGTTTTCCCCAATACCATCACAAACCCAAATTTTCTCCTTCTGTCTTGCGTTAGGGTGCGTACCTCATATTTATCTATCTTCTAGGGGAAGAATGGCTGCCAACTAGGACGAGTAACTTGTTTGTATTCACACGGTGCTCGAAGCTTAATGGTTGAACTTTGTAGCCTGACTTAGAGCACAATCATTCGAATAGCTAAGGGTATTATTTTAGCTAAGAGTTTATACTCATCATTATTCTCCAAAAGTAGCGCGCAGGGAAGACAAGAAGAAAACATGGATGAGGCTAAAGGTCTTAGTGAAGGCATATTGCTCGATAGGAATGAGGGAGAAAGCTGATCATGTGCCCGATCCGGCGTAATTCTCTTTTGGTCCATGTAGCCTACCCCCAAATACTTGGGACAAATGGCTTAGTTGTTGTTGTTGTTGTTGTTGTTGTTGTTGTTATTCTCCAAAAGTTAAAAAAAATGTTGTTATTATTCTCCAAAAGTTAAAAAATTGTTGTTATTATTCTCCAAAAGTTAAAAAAATAAAACCTAACTTACTTTCAATTTTCAAAGCTCATTATTCATCTCTAAAGACACTAACATTACCTTCTTCCACCAAATAAGTAGAAGAAACATCTAAACTTGGAATTCCAAAATATCCAAAAATCAAAATACCATAGCTCTAAAGACTAATGCAGCCCTTTCTTACCTTAGCTGCATGAAAACTACTTGATGTGCATGAACAAGTGTAAACTGTATAAGAAATGTCTTCAAATGCTAAAGACGAACCTCTGATAGAAATAACAAAACAAGATTCTAAGAGAGAAATATATCCATGTACATGTAGTCACTATCACCATCTTATAACTATTGATAAGGACGTTTGTCTGCTGTTTATCCACTTCGAACAATTCAGTTACTGTTAGAACTTATAAGATCCGTGTATTTCCCTAAGGTTGGTTGCCTTATGTTAGAATATAAAAATATTACCCTCAACCCTTATCACAATTTTAGAGTTTTGTGCAACGACATGGAGTTTAATATGCTCTCGAGCAACCCAAGATCAATTCATATTTAGAAAGCAGATTACAAACAATAATGACACTTTGCAAGAGTCCAGGTTTCGGCTCATAAAAAGGCGCTCGACCTGCTGCGACGTGTTAGAATATAAAATATTACCCTCAATCCTTACTATAAATTCAGAGTTTTGGTGTAGTCGCAAGGAGTTTAATACCTTCATTTCTCAACATAGACCGCATGAACATAATTAAGGGTGTGTTCGCAAACATAGTTGTAGTCACAAAAAGAAATCTGGTTTTGACTGATTTTAGGACAATATGATCAATGGTTTTATTAGTCAGCTGTTAGGCTGATCATGAAATTTACTCAATTGTGAGACTTTAGATTTCTAGGTTGCTAGAAATTTTAAATCATCCCTCCCGAGTACATGTTGTATTTTTTCTAGACCATATATTTTTCTTACAATAAGAGATATCCAAGGTATTCCAATGCGATGATCAGGTCAGTTCTTATCCTCTCCTCTCTCCTACTCCTAGACCCACATTCTTCCTCTACTCCCTTTCTCGTCCTCTACTTTTTCATTCACTTTTCAGAACCTTCGGGTTGGTCTGTGTCGGGACTGGGAGAAGGTATTGTCCTTGTTCCTTTTCTTTCATATTTCCAGCTTATCGTGTTGCTCTTATCAGAAATGTCTCAGCCAGTTTTGGGCCAAAACGCACCACAGCAGAAAAAAGATTGCTGAGAAACACATGACGCACCTAGAGCCGAGAAAGCACACCTAGTTTTGAACCGGCTAGGCAGTTTTCTTTCCTTTACAAGCTATATGTACACCTTGTTTTGAATCAGTTAAGCAGTTTCCCATTCCATTACAAGCTATATGTATCCACATTGCCTGATTTTTCAAACCTCGATTCAATGATTTCCTTGCATATTTCGACTTGGTAACAAAGAACTAAAAAGAAGAAAAAAGAAAAATGGACTCCTACAATCCCAGAGAAAGGTTCATTGTTGACTAGAAATATATCCACGTGAATATCGTGAAAAATCACAGTAATTGAACTTGTGTAACCTCAATCAATGCAACATATAAGGAATATCCAAATATTTCAAACAAGAGCAAAAAAGGAAGATCTATAAGAGAGACCACAAAATAACAACCATCAAGAAAATACATATGCTGGGAGAAAGAGCAAAAAGAAAGACATAAAAGAGAGCCTACCAAAGTAGAAAGCCTCAAGGCTGCTAAGTGGGTGTTTGTAAGCTAATAGTTAGAATCATGTTGAATCTATGCAAACAGTCAAAGTTCCATACTCAAGGTATTATGCATAAAAGCATGCCAAGATGCTTTCATTGGATAGAATGTCAAAATGTGTAAGGAAACAAAAGCCTTTGGTTGTTGCAGTTCCAACTACAATGCACGCACAACTTCAGCTGTAGCGATTGCAACTGTAAGCACTTTGTGATTATTTCTTTTACAATGATGCTGGTGCAACCACAACTGACAAGATTGACAATCAGAGGAGGTGAATCCATCTTACCATAGTCACCATCTCACAGTCAAATAGGAGCTAAGAAAAGTCACAATCTCCCCATCATCAACCTCCCCACCCACCACTGATCTCTCCATCCTCAATCTCAGCCTCCCCACTGCCATCACCGTGGATATCTCCCTGTCAAAGGCCATGTCATTGAAGACTCGGCCATGTGAAACAATGCAAAAGAACTGATAGGTGGTGAACACATTTACAGCCCGTTTGAATTCAACTTACATAAACAAAGACTGCAAGCTGGCCAATTTTCTGCAAGCCCCATTGCAGTAGCAATGCTTAATTGCCAGCAGCCTGCTGTGAGTCTTCAAACCGTCCATTTTTAGGATTGTGACTCGAATCCAACTTATAAGAAGCATATTAAGAAAGACAAAAGGATATACAAAAATGAAGGAAGACTTTAGTCCCACATTGAAAAAGAAAAGAGATGAATATGTGGTTAAATAAGATATAGAAGCTCTTATTTCTCGAGGAACTTGAAAGTTGGTTTCGACACCAACAAATGTTGTTATTGTGGGATGTCGTTGGGTCTATACCTTAAAGTTTCGCCCAGATGGATCGCTGGATCGATATAAGGCCAGACTCGTGGCCAAAGGTTACACTCGGACCTATGACATCGATTATTGAGACATTCTCGCCAATTGTCCAGATGAATTCTACAAGGATTCTATTCTCTGTTGTTGTTAACTTGTCATGGCCTTATTCCAGCCGGATGTAAAGAATATGTTTTGTATGGGGATCTTCGAAGGAGGTGTATATAGAGCAACCTCCAGGTTATGTTGTTCAGGAAAAGAATAAGGCCTTGTCGTCTCAAGAAGGCTATCTATAGCCTCAAGCAGAGTCCACGGGCGTGGTTTGAGAAGTTCAGCATTACCATCTCTGACATTGATTTTCACAGGTGTCACTCAGATCACTCTATCTTCATTCGACACACAAAGTTTGGCATCGTAGTTCTGACAGTATATGTTGATGATATTTTGGTAATATATTGGCAGGGCTATTGGAGACCAAAGAGTATCTTAAGCGTCATTTTGTAACCAAAGACATAGGGAGGGCTAAATACTTTCTGGAAATTGAAGTTGCACATCAAAAACATAGTGTACTTCTTTCTCAATAAAAGTATGTTCTGAATCTTCTGAGGAAACAAAACTTTTTGGGTGCAAATTTGCTAGCACTCTAATAGAAGTTACTAGCACTCTAATGGAAGTCCATGTGGACTTATGTTTTGATGACAGTCACACACGATGATCCAAGAAGATATAAGAGATCGATTGGGAAGTTGATCTATCTCATTGTTACTAGGCCAAATATAACTTTTGTTGTTGGTGTACTGAGTAGGTTTATGCACCAACCCAGAGAGGCTCATTGGTCAGCTGCGCTGAGAATTTTAGCTTATATGAAAGGTTGTCCAGGAAAAGCTTGATGTACAAGAAACATAGACATGTAGGCATTTCTGGATTGAAGTGGAACAGACATCAATACTTGGTGAAAGGTACAAAAAGTCTGGACATTATTTTTTGAGACTTCCAGAAACATGTCATAAAATTATAGAAACTAAGAATGCTAATAAAGGAAGTCATGACTTGAACAACATACATCTTTCTTGCTGGTTTCCCCCCTTAATGAACTTTAAGCGAGTCTCCCAACAAGGAAAACAAAGGACAGCATCTAAATTGAGAGCAGCATATCAGCACCACAGCTATGTCTATTGTTGATGTTCCTTAGTCCTGCTACATGAAAACAAGGATTCTTACAAGTATTCACACCAAGGGTTCATCCAAAATGAATTTGTCAAGAATTTGTCCATTTTGCATATGCAAAAAAACCACACAAAAAGATCATTCTGGGAAAGAGACATTTTTTCCTTCCAAATGTTCTAACTTCAGCTGAACAATCAGTTCACTTGTAGGTTAGCTCTAACTTACAAATGGTACTTCAGCTGACAATCACAGTTCACTTGTAGGTTTAGCTCTAACTTACAAATGGATCCCAAACCAATGTTGAACTTCAAAGAAAGCATGGGATCCCTTGGTTTCTTTTCTAATATTAAATAAACAACCTATTTCTCTCTATAATCTTATCATATCTAAGGAGACTTCCAAAGTTCATTAACTGATAAAAGGAAATGAAAAGGAAAGGTACTTAGATTAAGAAGTTATTCTCCATTAATCCACATACAGCTTACAATGGAAGTGCAGACTAATAATCCCACAGAAACAAAATACACACATTAAGATGGCTTCTCGCACCTTAGGTAAGGTCTGGCGCTACTAGCAAAGGGGTGGAGTGGGTTGTGGGGGATCTCAAATTCAAATCCCAGGTACGACTTGTGTTAAAAAAGAACGGAAAAAATAGCTTCTGACAAGATAATGAAATTAGGTCACACCTCCTGTAAACTAAAGCTACTATAAGTTTTTCTCCACTAATCCACCAAAAATCATGTTGACTCCCAGATTCACCAAATACTAATTTAAACTATATAATAAGAACAGATTATATAAACTTGAGATGAAAATAAGAGCAAAATAACATGAATAATAGAATGCTTCTTGCTTTTATTGACTTCAAGTTAACCATCTTTTCAGTAGAAAAACTAGAAACTGTAAAAAGTAATTGCAGTTATATATACTACGAACTTAAGAATAACAATGCACTTAATGAGACATAAAATAGATTACCTCGATCTTCACCAGTTCCTTCTGCAGTGCACTCCTAAGCTGCTCAGTTCCTAAATGTTTTCAGTGATCTTAGCATTGTGGTATACAACATAAAAATATAAGATGAATCTGAAATAGCTATCCTAAAAGAATCATTGCCTAAAATTGTCAACTGCTTTAATTACCAAAACAACAGAAGACTTACAGTTACAAAGATCAAAGGAACACATTGCTATGAATTATAATGTACTGATTCATTTATCGTAAGAGTGTATTCAGATGAAACTTTACAACAATTAAGTAATTAATCAGAAAGGTAATCAAACAAAATGTGTTATCAAATATAATGCTGGATTGATAAATTAGTGAAAGACAAGCTTAATTAAGATGCAAATAAAAGCTTTTAAGCAATTAGATTTAGGATCAAAACCTGGCTACGATACCACTAGGTCACCAATACTAAAATTTCTTTTGCCCAAGCATGCTTGACTATAAGGCTGGGAAGCACCGAGACAGGTACGGGTATAGGTACGAGACACGGCAATTTTATAAATTGTAGGGTATGGGGACACGGCTATATTATATTATATTATATTATATTATGATATAAGGCCATGTAGAATGGTATGTATTATTTTCTTGTAGAAACTTAGACCTCTCATCCATAAGCTAATTAGGATGTGTTGAACAAGATGAACGGGATGACACTGTGGATTTTCCATAGGACAAATACATGACAAAGTTTCTACAAAGCTTATTTTAAAGTGTGTTCCTAAGAAAATTTCATACATACATGTGTGTACGTGTATACATACATGCATACATACATATCTATTCTAATGTAACTAAGCAAAAACCACTTTTGAGAGACAACTATTCTCCATTTTTTTCAGAAAACTGAAAAAAAAAAAACAGAGAGAGAAAGTTCCACGCCCATTTATTGTGCTCTCAGCCAGCCACGTCTCCCTCAACTCCCCCCCCCCCCCCAAAAAAAAAAAAAAACGTCATCCCAGCTCCCTGGCTCCTTTTTCATCTCCTTTCAAAAAAAAGAACCCATCAAGAACTCTCTCTCTCTCTCTCTCTGAAAAAAAGAAGAGAGAATTCTCCAGAGCTGTAAACACCCACCATCAGCAGCAATTCAAGTTTCAAACTCCTGACATTCCCGATCAAATTTCATCTCTCTCTCTCTCTCTCTCTCTCTCTCTCTCTCTCTCTCTCTCTCTCACAACACCCATTTTATAGAGAGGAATTCAGAGGGGAAAAAATCCCACATTTGTCTGAGACGCGCCAACACCAAATTTCAAATCCCACATACTTCCATTTAATTTCATTCCTTTTTCACCAAGAACTCAACATTAGTCTATAGAAAGAACCATCCCAAATTTTCAGATTTGACATTCAGATTTGACAATCTTCCAAAATCCCATGGATAAATTTGCTACTACTCTCCATATCTCCCTCTCTCATACCCAAAACTTGCAGTCAACTACACAAACAACAGCAACAGCGATTTAACAGGGCTGAAAGAAAGAAGAAGAGAAGAAATAAGCTCTTACGGTTAGATTGTTTCTTCACGCCTACAGTGTGTTTGATGTAATGCCAAGAAGAAATAACAATGAGAAGAATAGCATGCCTACATAATGTTTGATAAAATGCTTTCACTTTAGTTAGTGGTAGTAGTTGGGTTGCAGCTTAGTAATGGATTGTGAATGATAGTGAATGGCAATAGGAATATTATTAGGCTTCCATGGTATCCTCCCTCATTTGCATTATTAGTTTGAGCAAAATATGAGGATAGATGAAAGTACATAATGAGAGGAATTGGGAGGGATCTGTGCTGCTTGAGGAGAGTTCTAATGATATACATCATGTTTGATTGTTTATGAATCTTGGCGCAATTCTTTTCATCATAATTAGAAATTCTAGAAGCTTTTGAAGGAATCATGCAACATTTTGAAATGATTAATTTGTTTGAAGTCTAACTTAAATTTTTTTTCCCTCTTTTAATTAATAATATGTTATGTAATAAGAATGAGGAGACCAATATGTTAATCTTATTGATCATGCTCAATCGGTATTTGATAAAATATGCTATTGAAGGGGAAAAAAGGAGAATAAGAAAGTATGAATTGTTAAGATTCTCTTCACTCACTAATGCTAGATGCATTAGTGTTGCTACTTTTGTTAGTGGTAGTAGTTAAAAAGAGTAATGTATGTTTGCTTGATGTAATAACTTATAAACATACTTAGTTATCATAGAAAGTTACTTCATTTGTTATAGGAGTTGTACGGTTTATAAATTGGGAAAGTTAGAGAGGAAATCAACACAATGCTTTGAAGGTAAACTCTTTTGTAGTTCATTCTTTTATGGTATCAAGGCAGTGGTTAAATATCCATCATGCCCAACATGCGTTCCTGTTTAATTCATGATTGCTTGGGGGGAAATGCCTCCAGATGGACATCCTAACCTGTAACTCCTTTATCATATATTTCTAGGATCAATAACAACAAGAAAAAAAAAAGCAAGAGGAAACAACTCTATTTTGCGAGGTAGATTTGCATTTGGCTCCATACCTTAATCTTCATTCAAGATCTTCTTTACCACAGGAAATCTGCAAGCGTAAGGGCATCGAAATAGGAGGAAGGATATGAAATGTTCAAAGGTAATTGCTTAAGTGTTTTTTTCCTTTTAAATGAAATTTAATGTTTGATTGATAGATTTAATTATATTCCATGTATGCTGATGTGTATTTTCAGTGGCTTTCGTGGTTTGTCTGTTGGGTACTTTTCTATAATCATTTTATTAAGGGACAGAAAGATAAAAGATAAAGATAATTTCAAAGGTAATTGCTTAAGCTTTTTTTTAGATAAAATTCAATTTTTTTCCTTCCTTTAATTAGTCTCCACTTAAATATTTTCATGATTTTCATGATTTGTCTCTTAGGCCCCTCTCCATCATAATTTAAAGTGAAATAAAAAGGAATGTAGGAGACATTTGAGCAAGAAAGGATGAAAAAGATGGAAGTCCTCAAAGATGGAAGTCCTAACGGCCGCTCAGATGGTGTATATCGAATCTTCACCCTGACGGTTAAGGCCTACACAAAAACTCTTAAAAGATGAAAATCTCCTGACAGACCCTCCGACAACCTATATCGGGTCTTCACCCTAACAGCTAAGGCCTATATGGAGACTCCTGAAAGATGAAAGTCCTCCTAACGACCCCTTCGACAGCATATATCAGGTCCCCACCCTGACGGATAAGATGGAAGTCCTCCCGACGGCTCCCTCCGACAGCCTATATCGGGTCTTTACCATGACGGCTTCCTCCGACAATCTATATCAGGTCTTGACCCAGATGGCTAAGGCCTATAAGGATACTCTCCTTGAAGATGAAAATCCTCCTGACAGCCCCCCGACAGCCTATGTCGAGTCCTCACCCTGACGGCTAGGGCCTGTACGAAAACTCTCCTGAAGATGAAAGTCCTCCTGAAGGCTCCCTCCGACAGCCTATATCGAGTCTTCACCCTGACAGCTCCCCCCCCCCGACAGTTTATATCGGGTCCTTCACCCTGATGGCTAAGGTCTATACGGAGACTCACCTGAAAGATGGAAGTCCTCCTGACGACCCCTCCGATAGCCTATAACGTGTTCTCACCCTGACAGCTAAAGCCTCTACGAAAACTCTCCTGAAAGATAGAAAATGGAGACTCTACTGAAAGATGAAGTCCTCCTGACGGTCCCTCTAACAACCTATATCGAGCCCCCACCCTGACAGCTAAGGCCTATACGCAGACTCTCTTGGAAGATAGAAATCCTCCTGACGGCCCCTCCGATAGCCTATATTGAGTTCTCACCCTGACGGCTAAGGCCTATACGAAAACTCTCCTAAAGATGGAAGTCCTCCTAATGGCTCCCTCTGACAGCGTATATCGGGTCTTCACCCTGACGGCTCCCATTGACAGCCTATATCAAGTCTCACGGCTAAGGCCTATACGGAGACTCTTCTGAAAGATGAAAGCCCTGATGGATCCCTCTGACAGCCCATCGGATCCTCACCGTGGCGGCTAAGGCCTATACAGAGACTCTCTTGAAAGATGAAAGTGTTGAAGTTATGGAGCCTGATTGCCAACCTTCACAGAGGACAGCCTCGGAGAAGTGCTACGCTGGAAGAACTGTGAGGCCTTTTGCAGTGGGAGTAAGGAGGACGCGAAATCCATCCTCGGTGACTCGAAGGCGAGGCCTTGCGAAGAGTGTCCCGAGGAGTGGACCATCTTGTTAACTCCTCGAGTAAAGACGTACTACAGGCAAGTGTGGGCGAGCTTGGAGTTTCAGATGGTGGCATGTTCAAGTGCTCGAAGGATCACTTGGAGTCTTGGGAGGAGCACTCCGAGCAATATAGTAGAGGAACATTCCCGAGGCACAGTGAGGCGCAACGAATGCGGTCCAGCCTGAAAGCTTCGCGATACAGGAAACTCAAGCCATGTGTCAAGGGCAGTTTAGGGATACCATAATTTGTAGCTCTAGTTTTTTCTATAAAAAGAGATGTGCAGTAATTAGGGTTTAACGAAGTAGTGAGATCTCTTGTAAAAAGCGGCTGTGAGATTTTCTTCTTCTCCCTATAATCTCTCGATAATAGTGGATTTACGAGCTGCTGTGCAGTAATTTTTCTGTTTGGATTTTCCACATAAATTTTGATGTTCTGTGTGTATTGTCTTGTGATGATTTTCAATCTTGTGTATCATTTCTGATGTGTTCTTGTTCATCGTCATCGTGAAAGCCCTTGCCCCCAACAAGTGGTGTCAGAGCCTTTGGTTCGAGATGGCTGATGAAGAAAAGAGAATCGAAAGATTCAATGGAGTGAACTTCGAGTTCTGAAAGATTCAGATCGAAGACTATCTATATCAGAAAGATCTCTATCTTTCTCTTGTGGAAAGACCCACAAGGCAAAGAAGATGTTCGATGATGAGTGGGAAGTCTAGATCCGAAAGCCCTAGGGGCGATCTAATTGTTCCTGGCATCGACAGTCGCCTTCAACATCTTAAGAAAAAAGACGATTAAAGACTTGATGGTGACTCTATCAAAGATGTACGAGAAACCATCGGCTTCAAACAAGGTATTCTTGATGAAGAAATTGTTACCTAACATGGCTGACAGCGGAAGCGTTGCTGGGCATCTCAATGAATTTAACACACTAACGAGCCTGTTGGAATTGGTTGAAATCAATTTTGAAGACAAAATCAGAGCGTTGGTTCTGTTGTTCAGTCTGCCAGAGGCCAGGGACGGTTTCGTGATGGCGGTGAGCAATTCTTGTGGGACAGGAATCTTGAAGTTTGATGATGTGGTGGGTGTACTTCTTAGCAAAGAGACGCGCAGGATGTCTTCGGGTCGGCTGAGACATCAGGGAGTGCCCTGAGTGTCGATCGGAGAGGAAAGTCTAGGAATAGAGATAAGAATGGGATGTCAAAATCCAAATCGGGGAGGTACACCAAGTCAAGAAGTACGGGATGTTGGTGGTGTAATGAGATAGGGCATATTCAGAAGGACTGCAAGCAAAAGAATGGAGATTGTAAAGGCAAAGAGAAGGATTCTGCGTATATCACGAAGAGTGATGGATCCGATGCTTAGATTCTCTCCTTAACTGAGTCCAGCGAGTCATGAGTAATTAACTCTGGCGCCTCTTTTCACACCACTTCCCGATAATATATCTTTCAAAACTACGTGAAAGGTGGACTTGGGAAGGTGGACTTGAGAGATGATAAATCATGTGACATTGTCGGAAAGGTGATGTGGTGATTAGCCTCTAATCGCTTGACACTGAAGTTGAGGAACGTCAAACATTTCATTCTCGACTTCAAGCACTTAAGAGTCCGACTTGATTCATTCTATACAAGTCAAGAAATCTGAAGAGTGAAGACGGTTCCCGAAATCCTCTTCAAAACGGAGGGCGGAGCGCATAAACAAGACTATTTGGAGTGTGCCCGGAGGATGCGTATATACGCTGATTTGCCCAAGCAATTCTGGCAGATGCAGTCAACACAGCGGTGTATCTGATCAA
Organism: Agave tequilana; assembly: GCA_038442645.1. Lineage (NCBI taxonomy): Eukaryota > Viridiplantae > Streptophyta > Magnoliopsida > Asparagales > Asparagaceae > Agave > Agave tequilana. The sequence continues at coordinate 76,181 of JAVJIF010015289.1, read as the reverse complement.
CAGAGGACCCTCGATGCCTCTGAACTGTGAGATTCCCGAGGAGACATGGACCGATAAAGAAGTAACCCTGAATCACCTGCGTACATTTGGTTGTATCTCTTATATCCATATTAAGCTAAATGACAGAAGCAAGTTGAATCCAAAGTCTAGGAGGTGCATCTTCACTGGATACAGAACTGATGAGTACGACTACCAGTTCTGGGATCCTGAGAACCGCAAGATCCTTAGGCATAATGATGTGATTTTCAATGAGCAGAAGACGTACAAAGACTCACAAACAGAGAAAAGCACCTCAGAGGATGATCTCAAGGTGGCACCTCGGAACACTCACGAGCAGCAGGGTGTGCGGACTCGGAGTTCGCCAAACTTGAAGATGCTCCCGTGAACAAAGCCCAGAATATTCTCGAGGAGAATATGGAATCCCGAGTAGCGCCTCTGACCCCCCCAAGCTGAGTTGAGGCACTCAACCAGGCAGATGAAGGCTCCAGAAAGATATTCTCCTGTCTTACACTATCCATTATTGACTGACAGTGGTGAGCCTGAGTATTATGAGGAGGCGTTACATGTGAAAGTTAAGGTTGAGTGGGAGCTTACAATGGATGATGAGTTAGCGTCTCTCATGAAAAACCAAGCATAGAATTTGGTTGAACTGTCAGAGAGAAAGCATGCCATGCATAACAAGTGGGTCTACCGGCTAAAGGCAGAGAATGATGGCACCAGGAGGTCCAAGGCAAGGCTAGTTGTGAAAGGATTTCAACAGCGAGAATGTATTTGACTTCAATGAGATTCTCTCCTGTTGTGAAACATACTACCATTAGATCTGTGCTCAATATTGTAACAGCGAAGAATTTACATCTGGAACAGCTAGATGTTAAGACCGCGTTCCACTATGGCAATTTGGAGGACATCTAACATGTTGCAGCCACATGGAGTATATCATGCCCGGGAAGGAGTAGTTGATTTGCAAGCTAAAAAAAGTCTTTATGGCTTAAAACAGGCGCCGAGGCAATGGTATCTGAAGTTTGACAGATTCATTGAGAGCAGTGGTTTTACAAGACTAGCGGCTGATCATTGTTGCTATTCGAAGTGGTTCGAGAATTTCTATATCATGCTACTGTTGTACGTAGATGATATGATTGTTGTTGGGTCCAGCATGAAAGAGATTGTGAATCTTAAGGGTTGATAGAAGAATTCTCAATAAAGGACTTGAATCCTGCGAAGAAAATTCTTGGAATGAGGATAAGTAGAAAGAGAAAAGAGACTGTTGAAAGTATCACATACCGAGTACGTGAAGAAGGTGATGAAGTGTTTTAACATGGCAGATACTAAACCTGTGAACGTTTAGCTCGGAGGTCACTTCAAGCTCCCAGAAGCACAGATTCCGATGACAGATGATGAGAAGGCGCTCATGTCAGAGGCGTCATATGCATCACTTGTGGGCAGCCTGATATATGTTATAGTCTGCACGAGACCGGATATTGCTCAAGCAGTGGGAATTGTCAGCATATACACGAGCAACCCCGGGAAAGAGCACTGGAAAGCTGTGAAGTGGATTCTGAGTTATCTGAAGGATAATTCAGAAATGGAATTGTGCTATGGAGGCACGGAGTTCAGCTGCTGGGATATATGGACTCCAACTTTGCGGGTGATGTAGACAATTGGAGGAGGTTATGTCTTCACTTTGAAAAGTGGAGCATCGTAAGCTGAGTGTCGAGGCTACAGAAGGCATTGTAGATGACAGAGGTCGAGTATGTTGCAGCGACAAAGCTTGCAAAGAGATAATATAATTTTTTAAAGGAGCTTGAGGAGCATGAGGCTCTGTCACTGCACAGTGACAACCATAACGTGATTGATCTTGCAAACAATCTGGTCTATCATGACAGAACCAAGCATATTGATGTGCGATACCACTTCATCCGCAAGATATTGAAGGATGGTGTGTTCTTATTGTTGAAGATACACACGAGTCGACATCCAGTAGACATGTTGACCAAGGTGGTCGCAGTAGAGAAACTGAAAATTTGTTTAGCTTCTGTGAGTTTTCAAGGCTAAGGATCCGAGTTTGAGTCACTCAGAGTCACTATTAGTCGAGAATAAGAGGAGAACGAAAAGAAGATGGGAGACTGTTGCTGCATCAACTTAATCTCCAAGTGAGAGATTGTTGAAGTTGAGAAGCCTGATTGTCGACTTTGATAGAGGACAACCCTCGAAAAAGTATCATGCTGGAAGAACTGGGAGGCCCAGTTGTAGTGGGAGTTAAGAGGACGAGAGTGCATCCTCGGTGACTCGGAGGTGAGGCTTTGGGAAGAGTCTCCAGAGAACTGGACCACCTTGTTAACTCCTCGAGTAAAAGCGTACTACAGGCAAGTGTGGGCGAGCTTAGAGTTTCAGATGGTGGCATGCTCAAGTGCTCGGAGGATCACTCAGTCTCGGGAGAAGCACTCCGAGCGACAGTCCTCCTGGCGGCACTCTCTGGCGGCGTATATCGGGTTCACGCCCTGACGGCTAAAGTCTACACAGAATCAAGGACGAAAATCATCTCGATAGCCCATCCCAGTGACTCCGATGTCTTACGAGACACCAACTCACAGATACAGTGCAACCTGCTACTGATGACTCTATGGTATTCTTCAGCTAAACAAAGACGCAGAATGACAACTCAAGGTCTGTCCATATTACGTAATGTCCTTTACATTGTGCAAAGGCATAGTTATAAAAACAGAGCCCCAAACTCTGGACATAGAAACATCTCTACCTATGCCTCTCATTTGAACATCTATAGCAGGTCAAAGAGCAAAGGTTTGAAAGATCACGACGAAGTCGCTCGACTTCTCGTTCCAACTCCAACCATGTATCACGAAGGCATTCATTATCTCACGCTTCACCGCGAAGAAGAGTCGAGAATCACTCCACTCCGATTCTCAGGTCAATTATCACAAGCTCTTGCTACTCAGCTTCTCGTTGTCGTCGCTCAACGTATTCTTGAAGCGTCTAATTTTCCCCTTCTCCGCCTCTAATTGAGACCGGATCCTGAAAATTTCGGAACGCAAGTTCTGATTAGAGTCAATCAATTTGACGTCATCGCTCAGTGCGAAGATCGGGGTGGAAATACACACCTCCATTAGGAGGATCTACCTTGACATTCGTGTTGGGGGGGGACACCACGCCACTTCAATACCTAGCCGCAGAGGGCGCGATAATTCTCCAGGTACTCGACAACCTCCTCTTGGCAGTGGAGTTTTTCGGCGCAGGATCACAGTCCATCGCCTCTTATCCTTAAGGCTGGCCTCTTTCTCTTCTCATCGACGGCACCCTTGCCTTTACTCCCATCATCAACGATGGCAACTTTCCTCGACTTGTAATCTCTCAAGGAGCGATCAAAAGAAGATTGAAAGTTAAAGGACTGAATTATGCTTTTAGGGGCAAAGGAGAAAGAAGATTTGAGAAATTTTGATGACTAGGGATTTCAGAAAAGAAACCTCCTGATTTCTCCCCCCCCCCCAATTTATACGCAAGAAGATGACGTCATCGCAATGATGCTTCCGGTTTTGAATCAAGGTGTCCCGCATATCCTCGGTTCAAATCAAATCAATGCATGAATCCCAACAGACCCTAGCAATCTAGGTGAAGGCTATCTACTCACTGTGCACGCCGATCGGACGCGCAATCTGACAGCCAACCACTCGGTGCAATGGCTGCATTAAATGCTCTGAACTTGAAGTGACACGTCGGTCACTTCTCACTAGCCATAAAGCGACAAACCTAGCCCCAAATTGGAGGATCAAGTCGGTTTCACTTTCCTACCTTTTCGACCGTAGACTCCGAAAAAAGGGAAAGCGGGGGCACTGTAGTGGTCGATTTCTGACCCATATCGAGATCACAACATGTGTTCTGCTGTCTCAGAGACGTTCCAAGCGGCCAACCACTATTCTGCCAGCAAACCCAACTGGGTCCAAGAAGACCCGAGGCCATACCAATCCGGAACCACCCCTCCAGATCCTCAGCCCAGTGAAGCTATTCGAACCACTTGGAGGCTTCAGCATCCAGAATAAATCCCTCTCCAAAGATTTTCACTCCTACTCTAGCAATAGATCATAAACACGATCCATGTGAATCGCGAAATCGGTTGCTCACAGTGATCTCCCCCACGCTCTAAGCGTTGCACAGCTCAGGTAGTTGTCATAACCCTACAGCTAAACGGGCAGTTACGGATAAGGATGGACACTTCTACATATCAATCCAAACAACCTCAGCGCGATCAAAACAGTTACAAAGATTTACAGATACTCATTTTAAGTGGTCGCAGATAGCGATGGATCTCTCTGCATATTGATCTCAAGAACCTAGCAAAGCAATTATAAATAATAGTGAATTTCTTTGTGTCTATCTAAACCAGACAAAACGGTTATGATTCAAAGATCATGCGGTTATGAGAATTTCGTTATCTTCATCCTCACCATCAACCCGGGCAGATAGATATACACCTCCATCGAGAGGGGGATCACTTCTGATTATCACCAAAAACACCACACAAGCATCCCTTTGGTGTTCTTTTTAAACAAGAATACTTCTTCTCATGCCTGAGGATTTTTTACCCACACTACACCGTTGCTCCTGACCTGAAAAGCGCTTTTCATTCCTGTGTTTTGGTAGATCCGATTAGGAGCGCCCAATCGTCCGTGGCGAAAAATCCCCACCACAGGTTGATGCACCACTTAAATTTTATATCCACATGTTGTATGTGATCTATCTGTAAACTAGCTAGAACAAAATTTCAAAGTTTGTTACTATGATTTACTCTATGCATTAAGTGACCAATGACGTTTTGATATACCTAACACTGCTTAATTTTGCGACAACTATACATAAAGTGGCCGAAAAATCGACGTTTTTGAGAGACCTAAAACTGCTTAAATTTGAGACAACTTTAATGAAGGGGTAATCATAACAAAAATCTTAGAAATTTTATTTCTAGTTAGTTTACGGGTAGTAGATCACATCCAACAGTATGGATCTTGAATTTAAGGGGTGTATCAACCAAATCAAAGTAGGAGTATATGCATTCTTGATAATTCTGAAAGTAGCCTAGCTTGAGTGTGTGTTGTGTAGAGAGAGAGAGAGTGTGGAAATGAGGTAAGAAGGAAATTTTCCTGCACTGAATCTCAAGAAAACACATGCATATCATAGGGATGGTCCACACCATTCATCATGATATACATGCTCATGGGGGTTGTGGATGAAAATCATAGATTTGGAGTATATTTTCTCATTTATCAAGTGTCTAAACTTGTTCTATTCTTTAGAAAACATTCAATCTACAACCATTTGCTAGATGGGCAAATGACTCCAAACCCTTAGGTTTTCAATCCACACAACCCCACCCACCCCGGGTCCATAAGCATGTAGGTCATGATTAAGGGTTTGAATCATCCATCAGGATGATCTACGCTTGGGACTTGAGGTGTAGGACAAAAAATTTCCTGCATTGTCAATCCATTTCCTGTTCTCTCTCTCTCTCTCTCTCTCTCTCTCTCTCTCTCTCTCTCTCTCTCTCTGTGTGTGTGCGCGCGCGCGCGCGCCCGCATGTGTGTATGTAACTATGAATATGCATGAAAGAAAGTATGATACTTGCATATATGTGTCCCCGCGCACGTGTTTGGGGTAGAGAAGGTTGTAGGTAGGGAGTGTCCTTAGATGACTAGGTAACTTCTCTAAGGCATAAGCCTAAAATCACATGGGGGTCATTCCATAAAGCTATGGGAAAAGGGAGTACATAAGTGACACAGGTAACTTGTCTAAGGCATTGCCTAAAGTCACACAATAGGCCATTCCATAGATTATCTTTATCTTTCATCATGATCTCCATGCCCTACAGCATCAATGATATGAAGAAATAACAAAATTTGAACATCTCATTTAATGTGTTACTGAAAATCAGGTCATTTAATACAGATTCATGCATGTACTTATTACATGCTTCAGTTATCAATAATGTGTGTGTGCATGCAATGTATGTAAGTGCATGTTCTCACTTGCACAAATTACGTGTCTGTGTGCATACCACACGTGTTTGCATAGGTACGTATGTATGCATTGTTGCATAAGTTAACACCTCACCATTTAATTAGCATATTCTGAGACTTCACTCTTCAATGAATCAGTCTTTTAAGTTAGTGCTAAGGTAGTTAGTAAAAGACTTTACCCAGAAAAGCTAAATATGCACTCCATTCATCTTTATGAATAAGGGGGGAAATAAAAGTAAGCTCTACCCGTTACATTTTTTCAATATTTGAGAATTTTTTGAAAGCGTAGGAAGAATTTTCTATTTACAGGACATATTTCAACAGGATTTCTTTTCTTAGATTCCTCTCAAACTATAGAGCAAGTTAAACAACCATAACACTTTTTTTTCCCCATCCAAACACTTAATTTGAGATTTAAAAAGAAAGCCTTACACTGAATATAGATCTTTTGAGCTTGATAGTGCCATTTGTCAATGCACGATGCATTATGCATAATAGATAAGCTTGCCAAGTAGTTCCTTAAAATATGAAAGCAGCAATACAAGCCAGCTTCATTGAGGAACTTTAAAATCTGAAGGAACTCAGAAGACTGATAAATTTATGAAATGAAATTTTCAAAGATTACCTCATATGGCCACCCATCAACCACAAAGACATCGAGTGAATAACCATCATTTGTTGAAAATGCATGTGCTTCTTGGATATTAAGGCCAAGCTCAGCAAGCAAAGAAGTCAGCTGGAAACATAAAGCATTGAAACTTTTATAGAACAGGCTGAGAGGACAAATTCATGAAAACAAGAAGGCAACAATTGTTTCATGAAAATAGACATTATTGAATTTATGCACAGACCATTGCAGCTCTAAGCACATAATGTCAAAGGCCACAAATATTTAACGTAAGGAAAGGCATCATCAACTAAAAAAAGGTACAAGAAAAACAGTGGAATGATAAATGGTTTCTTACAGGAAAAGGAAACGCAATTAAACATTATAACTTCAAAGTGTGACTGACCCGTTGGGTACGTCACAAATTCAAATGACAGATCTTCTCATTGCCCAAAAAAACCCCTCTTTTACACTGCAATAAAGCCTTTTTAGTCTTACATTCTATTATTTTCATACTTGTCTTTCTTTATAGGTGATGCACAAAGTTCCGCTTACAGTTGTAATCTTTAATTAATCATTATTAAAACAAAATTGGCACATTTTCCAACTTTTTCTCTTACAAATACTAGTACTCATTTATTTGGTTTCCATATCCACAATTTTAACTTTAAGCCACTTATTCATGATATTCTATCCATTCTTCTCTATTTTTCTATTCGAACATGTAAAGCTGACATTGGATAGATAAACTTGAAATAAGCATGTTTACCTGACTAAGAAGCTTAGGCTTGTCATCGGTCGAAAAGGTGACTTCGTGCATAGGTCTGAAAAAATATCAAAGTTCATAGAAGAGTCAATATTTGGTGGTAATAGTTAGCAAACTCAAGAATGAATAAGCAGAAACTTGAAGAAGAAAAAATAATTCAAGACCAATTTTTCATAGAAATGAAGGTCTTCTGTCCCATAAAAATAAAATGATAAGAAAATGAAAAAAAAAAATTAACAATCACATGAAGCTAGTTTAGACTATTGTTCAAAAGGTGATTTGAATGTTAGTTTTGCATCGAAATAAGATTATCCCAGACACAGGAGCATATGTACTGTGATGAGCACGATTTTGTCACATTTTCATACTTATATTTATCTATTATTTGTTTATAAATAATGCTACTCAGGTATTTTTAGTGGTGTTTTGTAGATAAAGCTATTAGAAGAAGTCTGGACCGCAACATTGCACTTTGTGGACATTTGGCATGCTAAAAAGAGTTTAAAAGCAAGATGGGAGATTTGATGTTGCCAAGATTGCTCTACTGCTTATAAAATTCACACCACAGAGATTTACACCCACTTTGAAGACATTTGAGTCCAATTGAGACAAAAACGTAATTCTGCAAAGTCCAGGGGCCTAAATGCAAAGTCCAGGGGCCTAAATGCAAAATGAGACTTAAATAGTTTGTTGAGCAAATTCTATAATTATGAGTCTGTGTAATTTAATTTATTTGGGACTCATATGTAAAATAGCCCTAGCCCTAGGCTATAAATCCCAATGCAAAGCCTAAATTGCCTTTTAATATTAAAGTGTTTTCTTTGATCATGGCCTTTTTATTACTTCATTTTTTTCTTGTGTTGAGTGCTGAAACAATAATTGAGTGTGGTTACTTTTCATCCTATTACCTTTGATTGCCATCCTCATCTTGCGTGCAAGACAGAGAAGCAAGGGCACACCCTTTTGCCTGTCACGCAAGCCATCAAAGGGTTCTCTCTGGCCTCGTTCCACGCGAACGAAGGCACGCTCCCCTTTTCGTTCTTCATCCTCGAAACCAACGCGAGTGGCGGGGTCCACACGCAAAGGCCAGCGAGAGCGCATTCGTCTGCATGGGGTCCACAAGATGGTGGGAGCCACTGGTTATGCGGCAGCAATTCAAAGCGGTTGTGTGTTGTCGTGTTGGTGAACAAATCAGAGGGTGGGGCTTAAGTGCTTGGTCCACGCGTGTGGGCACTGCAGCAGCACAAGTGCCTGAATTTGGTGAGGCTTTGTGCGCGAGGTGAGGATATGGTAGGGGTCCACGCACGAAAGAGGTGGCAAGCATGGGCACTCTTGCAGGTAATTAGGGAAGTATTATTTGTTAATTAATTTAGACAGTTTGATTGTTTGTTTAGTGTTAATTGATTTAGAATAGTTTAATTGATTTTGTTAATTGCTACAATTAATTAAATAATAGGTTATTACTCTATTCTTGTTAATTTAGTTATATAATTACTTGCATTTATTGTTTAATTTAATTATGATATATTTGTTAGATTATATTTTTACTAGTTTAATCATGTGTAGCTAAATTCCTTGCTAGCACCTACGTAAATGAACCTAGACTAAATTCTTGTGGACCAATTTAGATCTCTTATCTAGGATTGTGCACGTCTATTGACCTAAATCTTTTAGAAGATTATTTCTAGAAACACTAGGTATTTGAAAGGGTATGTATCAAGAGTTAATAGTTCATGCTTAGAATTTTACGATCTTTTATGCTTTTAATTTAATCAATTAGTTTTACTTACCTTTGATCGATCATGTGACGTGGATAATACCATGTGCTTAGATTTAGTGTTCAGACATATTTTGTCTGTTAGAAATAGAGATTTGATGAGTGACAACAGCCCGATATAGAGACCGAGATTGACCACTTGATGCTAGTTTAGGGATTCATTTCTAAGTGTTCGAGCTAGGTGCTGACTTTTCTTAGATTGACTCGTAGTTCAACTCCAAACTCATAAATCTTTTTGATCAATTTGCATAAAAGTGTTGAAACCGTAAGAACCACATGTCCCTGTGAATCCACTCTCAAGTGCTACATCGAACGAATGTGCACTTGCGGTATTTTAACAGTGGAGTAAAAATCTCCCCATCATACTGCACCACCATGCAGGCATGTTTTACAAAAATACCTATATATCTATGATGATAATAAAAACATACTCTCAAGAAGAGCTTAAAATATTTCCTTACTTCTTTAACCACTTGAATCTAAGCATTGAAAAATATGAACAGGTTGTTTTGTGACATAATCTGTGTTGTTCACCAGATTGTTACTCAAGGCCTAGGGGTCTATTTAATTGACCAAAACAAGGTCTCAGTCCTTAATCAAACAATCAATAACCCAATAAAATTCAATTATCTATAACAAATTTCTTCATGAATAGTCTTATTTTCTGGTTTGAATAACCTTATGGGGTAAACAATAATGTCCTGATTCAGCTCATACCTTATTTGTAGGAACTAATTAGTTTTGTGCCCAAGTATTTCCTTATCTCTATCTGCACAATTTAGAAAAATCCAAACATATTGTCTTATTACCTTTGATTGCCATTCCTCATCAAGCGTGCACAGAGAGAGCCTGACGAACTTAGAAAGTACCTCAAACAATCAGTTATCAGAAGTTACTATACCCTTTCCCTGGATTACCCAGTCCTAGCTAACAAGAGAGAAATCACCAAGTGATGAAAAGCAGACAAGCAAACTGTTGGCCCAAAGGCCCATCACTCTAGTTTTGATGATGATTAACTCATATAGTTATAATACTAATGATCTTGTGTTTATATAGTTTCAGATTTTCTATCAAGATCTTAGTAGGTGCTTAGCTTCAACAAAGGAGTTTAGGAGCTAATACATGTAGATTCAAGAGCTCGCGCGTCAAGATCGCATCTAGCACTCGGATGGAGTCAAGCTCTTTGGATTGTGTTTGGATCCAGTCGGCTTGGAGAAGAAGTCCTACAAGAAGACTTCGGTTATACTTAGTTTAGTTTGTGTTTAGATCTTATGTAAGACAGACTAGTGTTGATATGCTCAAGTTCACACACACACACAAGTTCAAAATGTTTGGCTTTCGGTCTAACTGGTTTTGGATTTCGAATATAAATATATATGGTATTCATGAATAGATAGAATCAAAACAAGTTTACATAGTTTAATGTATATTGGATTTCATCTATATACATCTATGTTTCATATATTTAGAAAAACTTATTTTGATGATTCTATTTCATGTGTTTAGAGTTTTGTAATTAACAAAACTTATTTTGGATTTATTGTCAAAAGCATAGATATATCTTTTATTTGCGTATTGGATTCTATCTATACACTCTATGCTTAAAAAGAGTTTAAATATCTTGTTTTGTATTTATACAAGTTTGAGAAAAATCGGATTTCTATTTCAAAGTTTTAGTTTTTGAAAAATAATGATTTTGTGTTAAAGCTTAGGAGTTTAGGAGCTAACACATGTAGATTCAAGAGCTCGCGTCTCAAGATCGCATCTAGCACTCGGATGGAGTCAAGCTTTTTAGATTGTGTTTGGATCGAGTCGGCTTGGAGAAGGAGTTCTACAAAAGACTTCGGTTTATTTTTAGTTTAGTTTGTGTTTAGATCTTATGTAAGACAAACTAGTGTTGATATGCTCAAGTTCACACACACACAAGTTCAATATGTTTGGCTTTCGGTCTAACCGGTTTTGAATTTCGAATATAAATATATATGGTATTCATGAATAGATAGGATCAAAACAAGTTTACATAGTTTAATGTATATTGGATTTCATCTATATACATCTATGTTTCATATATTTAGAAAAACTTATTTTGATGATTCTATTTCATGTGTTTAGAGTTTTGTAATTAACAAAACTTATTTTGGATTTATTGTCAAAAACATAGATATATCTTTTATTTGCGTATTGGATTCTATCTATACACTCTATACTTAAAAAGAGTTTAAATATCTTGTTTTTGTGTTTATACAAGTTTGAGAAAAATCGGATTTCTATTTCAAAGTTTGATTTTTGGAAAATAATGATTTTGTGTTAAAGCTTAATTTCTATATCACAAAAATAGTTCAAATAGTTTGTAATATGTGTTGATTTTTCGTCACACATATTTGTTCTCCAAATATTTATAAAAACTGGTTTTTGTGAAATTTATGAGATTTTATGAGATTTTATAGTAGTTAAAAAGATCAAGTTTCATAACCTATATCCTAGCCTGAGCCTGCTGGCGGTCGACCGAACGGTCGACCGGACCAGAGCTCGGTCGACCGGACCAGTCGACCGATGTGCACAAGGAACATGCACAAGGCCAGCCTATAAGGCCGGTCAACCGAGCGGTCGACTGACTGTAACTACCCAACTCTCGGGTAATTCCGGTCGACCGGACGGTCGACGACAGGCTATGTGCCTTTCGGCTCAGTCGACCGGGCGGTCGACCGGTGGCTCAACGGTCAGAAATATGACCGTTGGTCGGTCGACTGGAAGGTCAAAACTGACCTTTTCTGGCTGCCAACAGCTATAATTTTGAGGGCCTATATAAAGGGGTTCTCTCAAGCTGTTTTCAATAAGATTTTTAGAGAGCTTTTATTCTCATCTTTCAAGTGTTTAGCAGCAAGTTTCAAAAGAGTTTTTAAGCCAAAAAGTTTTATCTTTTATTTGTTTTTTAAAGTGTTGGAAAATTCAAAGAAAAGAGAGTCTTTAAAAATTGGTTTTAATCCTTATTTTCATATCTATTTAGTATTTTTTTCAAGTGTTTTCTTTGTTATTTTTCTTTCCAAACACTTTATTTTCTCTCACTTGAGCTATCATATCTAATCCTATCTATAGGATCTTGTTTTTGTGATGAAAATTGTTTGTGATCTATTTTGATCACCAAGTGTTGTTTGTGATCTATTGTGATCACCAAGATTGTAATCTTTTCTTTACTTTGGTTTTGTGTCTATCCCTTTTGTGTAGAGGTGATTATGTTTTGACTTTGTACCTTGTCCCTCTTATGTAAAGGTGATTGTGGTTGAGTTTGACTTTGTGCCTTATGCCTCTCGTGAAGAGGTGATTGTGGTTGAGTTTTGACTTTGTGCCTATCCCTCTTGCATTGAGGTGATTGTATTTGAGATAGGAGTAGTGTACTCTAAGTGTAGAGTTGTAATTCCTCGGTGAAGGTCCTTTTGTGGAAGGTCCTGTGTGAACATAGTGAAAATCATGCTGTGTGAAAGCGGGAACGTAAAGCAGTGGCTCGAACCTCGAAACATATCTTGTTTGTGTTTGATCCACTATCTCTAACTCTATCTCTTTATTTCTTACATTGCTTTATATTGGACATATTTATATGCTAGATATAGTTTGGTGTGCTCATACTTGTGTTGAAACAAGAGAGCTTCATATAGCACCCAACTCTTAATCTAGAGAATCTCGAGGAGATAGTCCAGAGCCCTTCACGGGGAATTCGGCTACACTCTTTGGTTACACATAGTGTGTTGCAATTGAGTTTTAAATTCCACATCACTACCATTAGATTAGCTAAGTACACCTATTCCCCCCCCCCCCCCCCGTCTAGGTGTATTTCACAACCAACTTTGGGTTTCAGAGAGGAAAATAGAGAATATAATTAACTACAGATCAAACAGGCTTCAGAACCTAGTGGGAAAAAAAGGAAAAAGAAAAGGGAAAAAACTTTCCATAAGGCATCAGATGGCCAAAAGAAAAAGTATTGTGAAGGGGATGGCTGCATATCTTGCAAATTAAGATAAAGCTTGACTAACTTGCAGTAAAACTGAGATACCCAAGGAAAGAGAAGATGAATAGTATAGAAATGAAAATCACAATAACAAATTATCTGAACTATATGGTGGGCAGCTTTAAGGAAACTTGACATGTCTTTCTCAACCATTTCTTTTAAGAGCCAACAAAGTGATTCATACAAGGGCATACAATTGGTCAAGTGCTTATGACTGACATTCAAGAAAGTCATGATAGTCCATATTAAAATTAGACATAAGATGGGATTGAGTTTAGGATCTAAATTAGCAATAGAATATCTCTTAGTTTAAATTAAAATTGGAAAGGAAAAAAAAACCTTGATATGCCCAGCTCGGGTGTTAGATCCAACTTCCAAGTGTCAATATCAGCTAATTGATAATTTACTGCCCTCTGCTTCAATCGGATGGACATAATATAGTCACCAAAAGGTTCAATTTCACAGAAAATGCAATAAGAACACAAACAGCAAAGCATTTAGTTAAAAATCCTGGGGTTGGTTTCGAGTTTTGTTAATCCCCGTATCCTTTCATCTCTATTGAGGCCGCTCTCTTCTGTCAAATCAGGGATATAGTGGCTTGAAATTTTCTGTAACTTTAGGGATGTCTATGGTTTTCCTTTTCCTGCACTCATGGATGGATTAAAAGTAATTTGGTTGAAAAAGTGGTCTAACTAGAGTAATCATTTCATAGCATATGTGATGTGAAACAGGGAGATGTGTGTTATGATTATCAGTGTAGATTCAAACGAGCAATGTTTCATCATAATTAAACGATCTTCGGTAGAAAACTATCTAAAACTAGTAATGAGACCAGATGAATTTTATAATCATTTGCACACATAGCCTAGATGATTCTAATCTCAAAAATATCAAACACAATACTCAATTAACTGAATAGTCCTAGTAGCAATATCTCATCAGTTAATAATAAGGATTCAACAGAATCACACAACTCACATTGATAGTGGACAACAGATTAATATGATAACCATTTAGAGAATAATTCTACTATAAAGTTTAATTGATAATCTGATTTTGAAAATCGAAATTACATACTGAGAGGCATCCAGGTATCTGTATTGTAGTTGCTATCGACTTGTTTTTATTGATTCTTGACATAACTTGCTTGACTTTACTGAACTCTGAATTTACTGTTGCAGGAACTGAGAGCGGGTTGATGTCGGGTCGGGTTCAGTTCTGTTGAACCTGAGTTGAGTTCAATTGTCGGCAGCACGTTGTCAGAGATGGACTTGCTCGGCAACACGCTGAAGGCGTGTGAGGTTGGCAGAGGCAAGAAGGACTCGCATTGGTGGTGCGGACAAGGATATGGGTTCATGCACGGACGTGGCAGGTTGGGCTCGAGCACGGAGACGCAGCGGAAGGCCGGACTAGCTTTGACGCGCAAGAAAGAGGGGGCGAGAGGAGGGCGGCTTGGCTGCGTCTGGACTCGGGCAGGGGGCGGCAACTGACTGTGGAACAATCGAGGAAGATGAGGCCGCGAAAGAGAGGAAGATGATAACAGCTAGGAGGGCAGCTAGTGGAGAAGGTAGCCGTCGACAGTGGCATGGACTGTCTCATACAGAGACGTAGGCAGGACAGAACTCAAGCACAGAGGCGTGGCGAGAAGTGGACTCACCGGAGCGAGTGGTGGTGAATCGGCGCGAGAGGCAAAGTCGAGAGCTTGGTGGTTGCTGTCGCGGGAGAGGGGTGGGGTGTTGTTGGGTTCGGTGAGAGATGGAAGAGAGGAGGGAAACCTCTGCAGAGAAGAGAAAGAGAAGAAAGGTAACAGGGCTTTGTAATATTTTTTTTTGAATTTCTAGGGTTTTGAATTGAGAATTGAATTGGGAATTTTCTATGAAAGAGAGAACGGGAGAGAGAGAAAAATGAGAGGTTAATTTTCCAGGGTTTTGAATTGGGAATTTAATTGGGACTAGGGTTTGAGAAGAGGGGAAAAGGATAACTAGGTTAAGGGTTTCACACTCAAAAACCTATAGATCTAGTACCTCACACTTCAAGACCTAATTTGAAGCTTCACACTCTAAACTTGTAAAAGAATTTTCATTTCAAAAATACTCTTCATTAATCATTTAATCAATATTCAATGAATATAACTTATTGACTCTTGCCCTTTTATAGGCCTAGATGACTGAGATTCTCCCACATACTCGATGTAGGACTAAAAGAGAAACACAAAAGTAGAAACAAAGAGAAAAATATGCTCGACTCAAATAAATAAAATATAGATTCCAAACAGAAATAGAATGATTCATGACGCCCCATGTGTGCTGGATGTCTGCATCATTCTCCCCACGTGGGAGAAAACTCGACTCCGTCAAGTTTGATGTAGAATGTTCTCATAATGCTTCAACACAACTGGATCTACCTACTGCAACTCACCACTCAATAGATAATATTCATTTTCAAACAATCAGATATCATTAGAATCACTAGATAATTTAATAATCTGAAATTTTATCAAATTTCACTTCTGTATTGGGATGAATATCTGAGAGGGACTTAATGTGGAAACTCTCAGAAAATGGCTCAAGGAAGACTCACAACAAGTGAAATGTTAGGGTTAAAGTCAAAATCATTGTAATCTACTGAATATCCAACATTAAAAGTAGGACTAAGTTCAAGAACTTTAAAAGATATAACATGAGCATTGTAATTTAAATTCTATAAGATTTTGAAAAACTAACATTATAGCATGCAAATCATTAATAGTTCCCAAGGAAACTGTTTCAGATGAATCCGAACAATCATAAGTTGTCAACACTAAAAGTTTCAATATTCCTTTCTAATGAAGCTCGTAAAATGATAGTTAGCGTAGCTTTGAATATATCATTGATTTTTCATGTGTAAATCGTGCACGTGTGTAGTAAATATGATGCAGACTCAAAAATGCAGACTCAGAATACTCTATAACGAAAAGTAGTAGAGAGAACTTTGTTTAGTGCCTAACATATACCAAATGATCATTTGACTCTCTATTGAACAGAAAACTTTAGGAGCTTAGTTCAGTGGTTCAACAATACTCACGATCTCTATCAAAAGGGATTATTAGACGCACTATCATAAATGTACATGATACTTTACCTTTTACATTAGTCATGATGTCAAGGAATCTCCTAACATGTGAAGGCTGAAGGAACGTGCCCCTTTGTCTAACCGTATGGAAGAAAAGTTGATAAACTGTAGAGTGTGAGATTCTTCCATATCGGCATTCATTGAGCTGTCGGACATGAGTCGACCATAGATGGTAGCATCCCTGATTTGACTTACATTCTTTGTCACTATATAACTCCAAAATTTGTCCTCATAAAAATGGATGTTTATTGGGACGACACGATTACTTGATCTCTAGTGACAGCTCATCAACATGTCTTTCGAGTTCAATATGCTTGACAGGGTCAATCATATGGTGTAGCAAGTCGAGAAGATTAGCTCTTGAAACTAACTCAATGACGTGTTGGTCAACACGCGTCGATTGTGCTTGTTCGGGAGGTCTTCAGAAAGGGCATCAACAAGCTCCGTTATTACAAGGGTTAACTACGGAGAGAATCGGAGTACTTTCGTTAGGAGAGATATTAGTAAACTCCGTAGTCACTGGGGTGACCTCGAGGGAAATCGGAGTAGTGAACTCCTCAAAGTCACGAGATCTCTTCGTTAGAGTCATAATCTTTCGGAGCTATATCACTAAACTCCTTTACCACAGGAGTAGTTACCGGAGGAATAGTATTATCCAACTTAGGGGCTGCAGTGGGAACTCTGCCTATAATAGCAACCTTAAAGAAACTGGCGCAAGTGTCAGCTCTATGTACATAACATTGACAACTATCGCATTTAACAGGGGAGACTTCTATTTGGTGCCTTTGTTTCGTTGATCCTTAATATTATGTCTAGGTGGGAGTTTAGCGGTTCTAAACTTATGTGGTTGAACAAGTGGGAAAAGTTTAGACTAGTAAAAATATGGTGGCACGTTACTTAGTGATGAGTTTATTCTTCATATAGTTCCAAGTCTCAATCGGTGTTTGAAAGTGGGCTATCCTATTTCTTTCCATATCTGCCTAGTATTGACTCATTTGTCGAGTCAGTTTTGTGATAGACATCCTGACTTTCTCCATTTTAGTGAGCGAGTATTGGGTGAAGTACCGGTCCATATTGTGTAGCCAATTAAGAAAAACTTAGGAATCTAAGTAACAACTAGAATGTCCAAACGACCATCAAATATTGAGAAATCTATAGTGGAGATATGGGACTTCCTATATATGCCATTTTTTAATTATTTTTATGCAAAAGAAAATAAAAACAAATTTTCCTAATAAATACCTAAAAATAAAAATTCAATTTTTTCCTAAATCTAATGCAAGTTTCCTGCCTAAATCATGCTCTGATACCAAAATGATGTGAAATAGGGAGATGTGTGTTGTGATTAATCAGTGATAGATTCAAACGAGTAATGTTTCACCACAATTAAACGATTTTGGTAGGAAATTATCTAAAACTTAGTAATGAGACCATTACAATCATTTGCACACATAGCCTAGATAATTCTAATCTCAAAAATGTCAAACATGATACTCAGTTTAGTTAATAGCAAGGATTCAATAGAATCACACAACTCACATTAATAGTGGATAACAAATTAATTTGATAATCATTTACAGAATAATTCTACTATAAAGTTCAATTGATAATCTGATTTTGAAAATCAAAATTACCTACTGAGAAGCTCGTTCTCGGGTATCCATATTGTAGTTGCTATTGACTTGCTTTTATTGATCCTTGACTGAACTTGCTTGACTTTACTGAACTCTGAATTTACTGTTGTAGAAAAGGGGGCGGGTCAGTGTCGGGTCGGGTTCAGTTCTGCTAAATCGGAGTTAGGTTTAATTGTCGATAGCAAGTTGTCAGAGCAAAGAACTTGCTCGACAATACGCGGGAGGCGTGTGAGGTTGGCAGAGGCGAGAAGGACTCGCATTGGTGGTGCAGACGGGGATCTGGGCTCACGTACGAACGTGACAAGTCTGAGCTCGAGCACGGGGACGCGGCGAAAAGCCGAGCTGGCTTCGGTGCGCAAGGAAGAGGGTGCGAGAAGGGCGCAAAAAAGAAGGCGGCTTGGCTGCATCTGGACTCGGGCAGGGAGGCAACAACTGGTTGTCGAACAACCGAGGAAGACGAGGTTGCAGAGGAGAGGAAGAAGAGGAGAACAGCCGGGAAAGCAGCTCGCGGAGAAGGAGAAGGTAGCCATCGACGATGGCGTAGACTGGTTCACGCAGAATTGTGAACGGGATTGAACTCAAGCATAAAGGTGTGGTGAGAAGTAGACTCTCCAATGCGAGTGGTGGCGCATCTGCGTGAAGAGGAGAGGCAAAGTCGAAAGCTTGGTGTGTTGTTGTCGCGAGAGAGGGGTGGGGTGTTGTTGGGTTCAGTAAGAGAAGAGAGGAGCGAAACTCTGCAGAAGAAAAGAGATTACAGGGCTTCGTATTTTTTTGAGTTTTCTAGGATTTTGAATTGAAAATTGAATTGGGAATTTCAGCGGAAAGAGAGAGAACGGGAGAGAAAAAATGAGGTTAATTTTCTAGGGTTTTGAATTGGTAATTGAATTGGGTATAGGGTTTGAGACGAGGGGAATAGGATAGATAGGATAAAGGTTTCACACTCAAAAACCTATAAATCAAGGGCTTCACACTCCAAGACCAGATTTGGGGCTTCACTCCAAACTTGTAAAAGAATTTTCATTTCGAAAATACTCTTTTCATTAATCAATAATTCAATGATTAGAATTTATTGACTCTTGCCATTTTATAGGCCTACAAGACTTCAGACTTCCTCCACATAGTCGATGTGGGAGTAAAAGAGAAACAAAAGCTAGAAACAAAGAAAAAAAATATGCTCGATTCAAATAAATAAAATAGACTCCAAATAAAAATAGATCGATTCGTGGTGCCCCATGTGTGCTGGATGTCCGCATCAATATGATACAGCAATGTTCTATAAATGTTTAGGGGACGTGATCTGTTAGGAAAAGGAAAGTTAATAATAGTAGTTATTTTGTTATATTCTCCCCCTTTTTAGTTGACGTTAGGAACTTGGCCAGATATGTAAACATTGTCGTTTTATAGGGTGTTAATTGATGAATATCCAGGTAGCTTCTGAAGGTTCTGCAATTAACATCAGCTCTAGAAAAATTGCTACTGCTAATTTTTCACCCTGGTAATAGATGCATGATGATAGATGAAGAGAAATGAACTTGAGAGGATTTCTGAACTGATTTCTAAGGCAAACAGATTGATGTTTAATATAATTTTTTGCTCCATTAGACTTTTCTGAAACTTTTTGCAAACTGCAAATGCCCAGCATGTGTGTTGTGCATAATTCCTAGAGTGGTGCATAAGTTGAAGATGCCTGACAACAGTTGCAACTGCTTACATCCTATCATTCTGAAGTGATCTCCTTTTTCTAATCTCCCCATAAATAGTGATGTAGATTGGACAGAAATTTTGACAGGGATTAAGAAAACCGTAAAGCATTCGGCTAATCTTCAAAAGCTCATTTCAATCAAAAACGCATGCTGACAAGGGCATGACATGACATGACACAACACAATAACATAGAGTAAATGGTAAAAGGGTGCACACAAAACAATGACACAGCAACAAGTGCTGTATCTGATATTGGTTCCCATCATGACATAGCTCCACAACAAAAGTAACCGTGCTACACAGGGTCCCATCAATAAAAGTACCAGATTTTCTCTTTCTTTTTCCTTGAGATAGGGTTTGAGACCTCAAGAATCCTCCATTAGTGCCAAAAAAAAGATTCTGAAAAGCAAAATCCTGGACCTATCTCTAAACAATAGACTATTTTTTTATGCATTAGCCATAGTTTTCAGTAGTTACAGATTCACTAGCACGCACATTCATAAATCGAAATTAATTAACTTTTGCCTTCTTCTTTTTTTCCTTTTTGTATCAATATCTAATCCAGAGTCAGATCAATATACTATACATACAGTTCAATCATCAAGATTCATCTAAGCAGCTCCCCGCTTTTTTCCAACTCTCCAGGACAAACTCAAGCAGACCACATACACCTTCCTTGTATAATTTAATACCTGCAGAACTTCAATTGCTTTTTCAGCACATTATATGCAACTGATGCAGGTCTTGCCTTCGTAATAATTTACTCATTTCTAACTCAAACTGCCTCAGTTGTTGCACCATTACACTAGGAAGGGAAAATATCAGATGGTAGACAGGGATACCTTTGCTTCTAGAGAAAACTCCCAGAAAAGGAAGGATTTATAATCCTAAGGTAGGTTGCAGAACTACTTGTCTAGCTAGATGTAGAAACAGACAAAAGAATTTTAAGTCAACCAATATGTCCATTAGGATTTCAGCTCTCACCGTAATAGCTGCCCAAATTACATCAAGGTTGAACATTATGACTGGTAGCATCACTCCATCAGGTTGAACAAGAAGTGCTTGGGAACAAAAAGATGTTAAACAATCCTACAGTTAAAATTCTCCAAGATAGTTATTGGAGCTTTGTCAGGTTGTTTGCTAAAGTTAGAAGGAAAAAAAATGTTTCCAGACCAGGCACAAAGAGTTCATCTGTATTGTCCTAAATAGTTCGCTGTTCAGAACATATGCAAGTACTCCCTGCCCCGCCCCGCCCCACCCCAACCTACCCCAAAAATCCATGCCTGCCACCTTTTCAAGGCTGTGTTCTTTGAGGTGCAAGCCAAATTGTTCACTACTGCTAAACATGTTCAGAACTAGAATAAGGACAAAGAATACATGTTCCCCAAAATGGTTTATGATTTTAAGGGTGCAAGAAAAACTGAGACACAAGAAAGGAAAATTTGTGCCCTAACTTAACACTATAAGGATCATAAAACGAAAACAACGATGCAGGGTGGATGCATTAATCACAATAAATGCATATCTGTTTCTTCAGTGTGTCCCTCAGCACCACTTTTTATTGTCATATATTTCTCTACCACTTGATATCTCCCTACTCAATACCCACCCTCTCACCATTGTCACCAACAGGGGATGAAGGGTTCTGTGGGTTGGGGCAGAGCTCTCTCTCTCTCTCTCTCTCTCTCTCTCTCTCTCTCTCTCTGTGTGTGTGTGTGTGTGTGTGTGTGTGTGTGTGTGTCACTGAAGAAACCAAGATGTCAGAGGTAGCTATACATTATTGCCAATAACATAAGTATTTATATGCATTTTATTCATATTTCTTAATATCAATTTTTTCATTAGGAAAAAGGCAGTAACCGGTTCATCCTTGCTGCCAGGACTAAACGCATTATTCATAATTATAAGCAAAACTGACAAGGTGAATCATTGGTTGGAATTATTTCCTTGATCAGGATCTTTTGCTCCCAATCAGTGGACGTAAACAAGGATTGGTTAATTGAGACCAAGCTTATTCCAAGACATATTCAGGCAAAGTATTTTTCAAGCGGAGGCTTTCTGTTCAAACTCGGAAAATTCAATACCAAGCAGAAACAAGCTTTCAATACCAGGCTTTATTTGAAAATGCATGTTCTATCTTAATCTTATAGTTAATGAAGATGTGAAAAAAAAATTAAGTGTTATAAGTATTACACACTGACAAACTAATATTAAGTCATCTATTATCAAGCCTCGCCCACCATGAGTGACTGGTTTTCCTAATTTGATGAGCAAACTAACATCATGAGGATTAGCTTGAGCCTTACTTGATTAACCTGTTAAGTCAAACATCAACTCAAACGTGAGCCATAACAATTACAATTGCCTAATTGACATTTCTATATTAAAATAAAATCAAGTTCATTCAAGCCGCTAAACCTCAACTCATTTACCACCTAGAACTCAATTCACAGTTCAAGCTCAGTGTTATAGATTCATTAAGCTTATTTCAAGCAAATTATCAAGTTGGACATAATCTTTTCACAAGCATTATACCCTCCTGAAATCCTTCCTCAATGGTTAATTACGATTCAAATGGTTTATCATATTCAAGGAATAAATGGTTTAATAGTTTCAAGTAAGGTTCTAAATATCAGATATCGAGATCATATCGGATGTGGGTTTTTCATATCAGATATCGGATATCGGGGAGATGTCGGAGATACACGTGCATATGAGGCGTTCATATCGAACACTATATATAATGAAATATTGATAACTAAAAATTGATTTAGTGTCATAGATATCATCTACCAAATAAAAATGATGTACTATGCATGCAAAGACGGTAAAAGAATAATGTATATTTGCTCGAGGGGGGATGAAAGGGAGGTAAGAGTCGCCGTCATCAATTTACGAAAGAGAAAAATTAGGGCTCGATTTTCCCTAACGATGCAAATAACACTTATACAGTCGGGTGATGAATCGGGTTTGGGTTCAATGCTGATGAATTCAAAAAAAACGAACCCAATTAAAATAAATCCATATCCGGCCGATTTTGCGCCAACTCATATTGGGCGATTTATCGACCGATATTCCAAAAATCAGTTGTTTTTTGCTGCGATATGGGCGAACGATTTTTCCATATCGTATCGGCAGCAGAAAAAATGAGATATCGGCCGGTATCTCTGCCGATATTTAAAAAGTGGTTTCAAGGAATTATGCAAGAGAAAATTCAGGGAAAATGATATTTCTGAAACCTCTGATTTAATAATAAGTTTATAATATGTATCCTTCAACCATCATCAAGTCCTTGGAATGTAGTGTAGTGGCAGGGTGGAAGGAGCAACATTATATCAGATTGCTGAGTTTCAAGAGATTGTAATTGACAATTTAAATATTTACATTATAGCCATTTATTCAGCCCTTCCAAGAAAGTCATCTTTCTGCTGAAAGAGTTTTCACATGGTCAAAGGCATACACAAGGCAAAATACTAAGATTTCTCAATATGTATTGTTGACCCATCACCCATAAGCTTAAACTTTTGGATGTGGTCAAATAACATGATACACAAACCCGCCAGGTCCAAAGCCATCTGAGCCCACATTTCAAGCGGGAAAAACAGTAAACACTTTACACAGAAAAGGTTTCGGCGTATATAAAGGGAGGTTGAGAGTGTCACAGTAAAAGAGTATACCCCTAAACCCTTATCAAAATTTCGCAGTGTGACTTCTGTGATAGGTATATTAGGATGGTTCAACCACCACCTACATCAAATCTACGACAAGTGTCAACCCTTAAACAAAAAAGGTGAAAATTATATGTTTCAACAAACATGTTAATGTAATCACTAGTTAGTTGGAAAAAGGATCACTATTCAATATTGTAGATAGATATTTCCAGTGATAGTTATCACACGAGATGAGGTTAGATAGTTACAAGAGCAGTCACCTTCACATCAACAGTAACCACATGAACATTGTGAAAGAAAGATACAATGGTTATGATGTCACCAAGATTAAGGGACAAAACTTCATTGAATTCATATGAAAGATATACTTTCAGTATTAATATCATATTATTTAATGGAAGAGAATATCACACAACTAGTCATCCAAGCATGGCTCATAGTGAAATAGAAGGAAAAAAAAAAAGTGAAGCACTTGGAAGCTAAATCAATACAAGTATGCGACAAAATGATGCATTGACTTTGAGATCTATTTTTAAAGGTAGTTTAATTAAGATGGTGTTTTCCTTATTATTTGATGAAAAGAGAAAGGTTAAATAAATGATGTGAAATGCATGTTTACGCAAGATTTTAATCCGATACTTTTTGATACCGTTTCCTCATCATAGAACATAGAGAATAAAAGTGGTTATCAATTTTGATAACTCAAATAAAAGTAAGGGACAACAATAACCTGTTGAAGTGTGGACTGGCATCTGCAGCACTGCCTCCATCTTGAACATGTTGCTTGCTGGCTTCAAGGGCAAGGGACTCAAGATTTGGGGATGAACCAAAGGCAGGAGGGGGATGAATGCTGATAATTGTAAGAAAAAGAAAAGTAACAATAACTAAATAAAAGTATCAAGAAATTGATTTTAAATAAATAAATGCAAATATAAATGGAAAAGAAATTATGAAAAAAGAAACATAAATAGAAGATAACAAGTCCAAATGAAATGTGAAAAATAAAAGAACAAAGAAAAAGGTGACAAACCTCTGTTTGCTAAAAGAACAATGGGCATCATCATCATCATCATCATCATCATCATCATCCCTTTGTGTGTTGTCAAAAGAATCACCTTGATTTCCATCATGCAATGGAGGTACCTAGAAAGAAAAGGATGACCGATAACAATTGCACAGGTCTAAAAAAATAAGCTAAAACAAAAAAGCACAAATTATTGGATTAAACTTGTTTAAAACCCAAACCAAAATTAGGCCCGTAAATGGTACTAAAGAACCCGATAACTAGACCCGACTATTTAGACACTTATTGGGTTTGGATTATCAAAATTGAACCTGAAAACCTCAACCGGCTAGATCGGGTTATGACCATATTTTAAAACCTCGGCATCCATATCGGTATTAGTCAATGATTTTTAGTATCAATATGAGCAATATCGGCCATAAATATTGGCCATATCGGCAATATTGGCTTAATAACGTACAATATTATAAGATTAATATCGTATCGGGTACTTCAAAATCCAGTACAATATTGCCGATATATAGTGGAATTGGTTGATATTTGAAACCATGGTTATGATCTTTCCTAAATCCAAAAACACAATAACAAACCCAAAAATAGTTTATATGGCAGCATATACAACCTATGGTTAGATATTTTGGGGGAAATCATCTAAATTACAATAAATAGGAACTAAACATATTAATATGAACACAAATAATAAATTTCAACAATTTTCAGATAATATAATTGACATACCACTATGAAAATTAATTTCAAATGGTACTTGCACAACTTCTCTATAAGATCCGAATCCAACCTGAACCAATAAGAAAGAAAATAATCCGGACTCAAAGAGTCCAAATCCAATTTCCTTGCCGGATTATGATTTGAAAATTAGATGAACATGATACAAATCTAACCCGTTGCACCATAAGAAGAGTAGGAAAACATATGTACTCGCTATGACCAAACAAAAAATATCTCATCTTGAAACCTCCTATAACACATTGAGATACAAATACAACTAGTCAACTATACTGAAAGTGGATAGAATAGAAAACAAAGAACAGGTTGTGCATTCTTTATAGCAATGTTCAGACAAAATTTAAACTTGTTTAGTAACAAACATGTCTAGTGGGAACTAAATAAAACCTGAAACAATTAAATGTAACTTTTAGTTTACCAATAAAATCATAGACGTTGTCCTTCAAGTAGTATCAATTAGGTTGTCAAATGCAATATGGTTGTCTGCAAGGAATGTCATCCAAGTAAGCCCCTTTTAATATAATAAATGAATGCCATGACCTATATAGCAATCATCTTTCCACTCCATCAAGAACCTTTCATAGTCTAGAGCATCTTGTAGTCTTGCTCGCTGTGAGCAATCACATGATCAAAAGAGTACCTCTCTCAATAATAATGATGATAATGATAATTCTGGATTAAATTGTACGAAGATTCTCAGTGCAAATATACGCCAAAAACAAAATTCCTGTTTATCCTTGAAAAAATTAAAAAGATCCAAACTTTAGCCAACTAAACAACAGTGACAAGTACACAAAATTAAGTACCACATTACAAGTCAATTTAAAATCAGATCCATCACGAATACAAATCAAACACAGAATCAATCACAAGAAATCTGCTAACCTGAACCAAACGGACGGCGAAGGCGGGCCTGTTGGCGGGATCATGCGCCAGTTCCAACAGGCTCTTGTGCGTCAGCACATCCTCCGCTCTCTCCACATTCACATCCATCGCGTATCTACAGCAACAATAAATTCATCAACAATCAAAGATCGCAATGTGAATTCTTGAAATCCATGAACATTTGTCATAAAGGAGAGAGATCCTGATCGTACCTGGCGGGGGACGGTTGAAATGGGCCCAGAGGTCGTCGTCGAAGGAGGGCGATTGGACGTGGGCCGGCCGGACTCCTTCAATCGGCGGAGGACCTCGTTGAAGACGTCGAGCTTGTGGCGGTGCTGCTGGTGGCGGTTGCCGCCGCCGCCGTTGTTGCTGTTGCTGTTGCTGTTGGCGGGGGACGAGGACGAGTCCACCGCCCTGCTGCCGCAGCTGTCAGTGGAGTCCTCCATCGCCATTGACGATGAATCTCGAGAACTGAGGGCTCTTCTCTTTGTTTTTCCCTTCTAAGGCAGAGGCTTGGGCAACAAGCTTCACGTGAGGAGCCTGAAAGGAAAAATAAAAAGAAACGGAGAAAGTAACGGGAAGCGGAGAAACAGAAGAGTGTGGAGATGAAAGGAGGCGGAGTGGGAGAAAAAGATGAGACACACACAACACACAAAAAAGAGAAAGCGAAAGGGACCCTTATATATAAGTTTTTATAGCCACATCATGCTAATTTTTTTTTTAATTTATTTATTTTGGTAGTATTATCTTATATGATTTGATTCTATGGGCTAATTTGTGTTTTGCGTGCGTGTGCATTCGTGCGTGGTTGTTTTTTTTTTTTTTTGGGTGGGGGATTGGAAGTGGCGAGAATGTGGTCGTGGTCTCCACAACGGGAGAGGAATCCACGTGTACATGCACTTGGATTTTTCACGAGAGAAATGAATTGTGGGGGTCTACTGAATTTCGAAGGAGATGGTAAGAGCCATTTGACTGAGAAACTGGCTCAAAAAAATACTAAACGCTGTGTCAGGTTATTTTTGAAAAAAATTGAGTTGATAGTAGTCAAGTTTCAGCTGCTTTTCTCTTAGGGCGTGTTTGGTTGCAAGGAAGTGAGCGAAAGTAAGGAAATGAGAAAGTATAATTGCTCACTTCCCTATCTATCCAAACACCAGAAAAGGAAAATAAGAAAACCCCTTTTCTTTTTTCTTCCCTCTTTTACACAACCATTTCCTCACTTCCAGAGTGCTACAGTTAATTTTGTGGTCATATAAATCTCATTTATAATAAGTTATAACATAAAATAGTTAATTTTTTTGACATGTAAATCTCACTTGCGTTCTAATTACAGTCTATTTTATTTTTCTTAATTAATTTTTATTTTAATATTATTTTGCGACCAACTTTGTGGTCAACTTTTCCACTTCCACTTTCCATTACCATTCAAACACCGGAAAAGACATAACATTTTTCAAATCACACTTCCCAATAACATCCAAACACCGGAAAACTTACTAACCAATTCTCAAGTTCCAAAGGGAACTATTACCACTTCCTCACTTCCTTACTTCCTTAGTTTGAAAGAAAAATATTATAGTAGTCAAGTTTCAGGTGCTTTTCTTTTATTTTGGGAGAAAAATACTGTCAGCTCGCTTAGAAAGATTGACATAATTTTTTGCGACTTTTTACAGCCAATCAAACAGGTTTTGATGGAAAAACCTAGGGGGCTTATAGGTTTCAGAGAAAATTTTCATTTTTAGCCATTTTCTACCAAATAAACATGCGCAAAGGAGAAGTTGTCACCAAAAATAATAGAGTTTGAAATAGTTGAGCCACTTTCAGATGGTTGAGAGAGAGAGAGAGAGAGAGAGAGAGAGAGAGAGAGAGATTTGTTCTTTGTCTATTGTTTGCATGACTTTGTGTCGCATAGGAACTTGGAGCTTGAGGCCATGGAGATACAGTTTCACACACCTGATTAAAACCTATTATTCATGTAGAGCCCAGGATTAGTGAGCAAAAAACAACCCTAAATAAAAGATCTATTTGCATTCCCCTCTTGTTTCAAGAGATATTTTCTCTCTTTTATTTTATTTCTTGGTCTTGGCTGGCACCCTAAAAGTTTACCTAGTATAGCTCCTCTCATCTCTGCTAGAATTAGTGAATGGTCCAAGTAGGTATCATATGGTAATAATTTTTTCAGAGTGTAAACTAGTAATCAGTACAATAACAATATATAGGGGTATAGTGTTATTTCTAGATAGATTGAATCACAACCGTTTAGAAAATAAAGGGTGGTTAAGATTTTGATTTTGACGGTCCACTAATTCTAGCTTAGACGAAAAGATCAAAATTCTCCTTTTTGTGTCATAAGTTATAAAAGACTTAAGGGGAAACTGAGACTACTTATATTTGCTCAGATATCGAATTTTCTATTTGTATTTGCTCCATTATGTTTGTGTTTGATCTGATCCTTGGTGTGCTAGATAAAAGTGAAATGGAGTCAACTTGTGTACATCGATAAAAGATCAAAAATAGGCAAAAAATGACAGAGAGATTCTGATTCCAGAGACAATACTCCAGAAATTAGAAGCCAGACTCTAATTGAAGAGCAGTCTTTTGAGCAACACAAGAGAATCTCATATGCGCTAGGTCTATTATGAACTTACTTTCATGCATAAGAATCCCCCATTTGAGAGCTTGGATTGACTTGTTTGTTTGAAATTAAGCTTCGTATGTGTTTTGGTCTACCAAGAATTGGCATCCCCGAAACTTGTCCTTGCGATGAAGCTCGGACAGTAACTTGTTTGGTAATGATCTACATCTGACTCGATTTTTTCCCATTAGATTTGAAATTAAAATCCAACTTTTAACTTTAGAAGGACTCATGAACCTTAAGGACAGATAAAGAAGACAAAAGAAAAGAAATAGAAAAGAAATAGAAAAGCATTAAGATTTATATTTCAATTTTATATAAGACTTAGATGCAATAGAATTTTATAAACAAAGACGAACTTTATAAATAAAATAGTCTATCTGCACCCCAACACACCCCACCCACCCCCCCCCCCCCCCCCCCCCACCCCACCCCCCCACCAAAAAAAAAAAAGAAGACCAAAAAAAAAAAAAATCATTTAAGGTTTCTTTTGAGAGAATTTTGTATTTAGTATATTTGAAGATTAAAAGATTTATCCGAATCTTGCTGTCAAAATTATAGTGGATGCTCCGCCTCCACTCATAGACATAGGTCGCAACATGTTGAACCATTTAAATTTATGTGTTGTTTTCTTATCGCTTATTTTATTAATGTTTTGTGTAATTTCATTCGATTGATTCCTCATAGATCAAGATGTTAACATCAAATTCAAAATTGAGAAGTTTGATGGTATTATAAAATTTAGCCATTGGCAAATTAGGATGAAAACCATATTGACACAGTAACAATTACAGGGAAAGAAAAGAATCTAGCAGATATAAAAAAAATAAGCTAAAAGGAGTTAGATGAGAATGCCATAATTGCTATTCTATTGTGTTTTGCTAGCAAAGTTTGAGACAACTTTTGTTTTGAGAAGATGGTCACTTCATTGTGAAAAACAAAAAATTCAAAATCTTTGGCAACATTTGAGCTTCATGTTAGGGCTTATTTAGAGCATTAGAGCAAGTTTGTAAGGAGTTCTGTTCATGTTTGCACTTGAGTCAAGGTAAAGATTGTTGAGTTGTGAGTTGAATCCCAATCCGGTCCATTCGATAATGACCTAAATATAAAATGTTTTACTATTAGATCCAACTCTATCATGAGATGATTCATGCATGCCTTTGGGGGGGGGGGGGGGGGGGGGGGGGGGGGTTGTGGAAGAAAAAAGGGGAAACAAAAAAGAAAAGAAAGAAATAGAAAGGGATTCCAATTATATGTAGATGTAGAACCTTGGTGCAATAGAAATTAATAAACAAGGGCCTAGTTCTTTTATCTACCCTATTCTCTCTATTCTTTGTGTAAATTTTAAGGTTTCTCTCTGAGAGAGCTTCATATTATGTATATTTTGAGAAGATTTTGTTTGGAGAGATTTCTTCACATTTGGTACTTCTCAAAATTATAGTAGATTCTCTTTATTTTCTGCTCGTGAACGTTAACCACCAGTGTTGAGCCATCTGAGTTTATATATTTCTGTTTATTGTCACTTTGTTTTCTCTATGGGAAGAGAGTGTAAAATCTTAATAATCTTAATGGTGGATGTTTTTAACTCCTTAGTGTTAGTACTGAGTTTGCATGAAGTGGTAGGATGCAGCAGATACGTGGATATGTCAGTAGGGAGTAGCAATATACTTAGTATGTTGACATACCATCTTGGATGTTGACAGAACCCTGTGACAGGCCTCCCATGGCTGTCGACAAACATTTCTCGAGAGTCGGGTGTTATGCAGACTGACTCAGTTTGTTGACAGGCGAACTGGCATGTCAACAGCGTTTGGTCTCTAGGCGATTTCCAAGTTAGATTCAGAGTCTGTTTCTAATTCGAATTCAGAGTTTTTTGTTTCCTTTTCTTCATGGACTCTGGGGCTATATAAAGAAGAGTATTGCCCCCATTGAATATATCATATATTGATTGATTAATAAGATCTCTCTTACTTTTATCCTGAAGACGTAAACAATTACTGAACCTCGTTAAATTTATGTGTTCTCGCTTTCATTCCTTTATTACTTGTTCGTGCAATTAGCGACTATCCTCTGGTGTGCTGCAATTCTCTGTTGCTTGGATTCCAACATTCTCAATGCTTGCGTGCATTTTTTTCGATGGATCTAGGATTTTTTGTTGTTTATCATAACAATCAAATCTAGATTGGATTGCAATCTTTTATCAACATCAAAACTCTCCTATGCATAAACGATCGTTGTAGATTGCTTTGATACAAGATGTCCTAGTGGGAGCTGGGAGCTGGGATCTTGGCTCAGTGTTGTGAAATTGAGCTTCATACTTGTTTTTATCTTGCAAGATAGGCTTCCCAAAACTGATTCTTTGACATGAATTGATTATTGAGGTGATGGTTTATTGTATCAGATCCTTGACATAGATTGATACTTGATGTTCACGATGGCTATTGAGACTATAAGTTGATGGATCAGTTATTGTTAAATACAATTCAGGTAGATGAGATCTTGATCGGTTTATATGAGATTGTACATCCATTAGACGGTATATGACTTGTTATTGTACTACTTCATGTTACTGAAATTACTGAAAAATATTGTCAGATTGTAACACATGTATTGTTCCATTGTTTTACCAATTACACAGTTATATTATTCACATTGTTATTGTTACATCATTGACATTGTTACTGTCACCATATCATCCCAGTAATCGAAATAATATGGATATTGATTGATCTAAATAATAACATAATAGACAACTTACACTGAGATTGAGAAAATTGATGAAAGATATAACGTCTGTATTTTGGGTGGACCTAAGATACAGGTTACGTAGCTGAGATACGGTTCCACTACAGGGTTCCGGGGGATGACTTACACCCTATATTGTTTCCATTGTTATTGACTACCTAACAATAGGACCTAGTTCAGTGCCAGGTGATTGGATCGTGTTTCTGGGTAAGCGCGGAACCCACCAAAGCATGGACAATGTCTCTTCCTCAATTTTTTTAAGTTAGAACATCGATTGACATTTGTAGTAGGTATAGAATGGGATGCATCTATTACATGTGACAATTGGTGTTCGTTGACATAATTACTAATGACAAACTCTTTATTGTATACTGTGACTGATTGTATCCACTTGATATATTGACTGTGATAGACACCTGACTTTCCCACATGGTTTTAGAGTAGTCCATTGTCATCATTGTTTATTTTTATGTTGTATGTTATAGTATTCTTCATGCTTGATCGTTTTATTACTACATTGTATTTCATCACATTATATGCACATGAACCTTCCTCTCTTATTTTACATACTCATTGGGTCGCTTTCTGATGACCTTGAATTTGCACGTCCAGATATTGAATATTTTATTTTATTGATCAGGTGTTCGATGAGACCGTACATATTGCAAGGAGCTGAAGTTTCTCTCTACCTATTTTGGTATTCTTGTCTTCCTTTTTTATTTATGTTTCTGTAGTCTCCTTGCTTCCATATATATCAGACTCATCGTTATTCCATTTTTGTATTCATTGTTATTATGTGTGGATGCCTAGATGTGATATTGCAGTGATCATGATTCATTTTAGTAGATTTATATAGCTTGTTCATGTTACTTTAAGTTTAGCATGTATGCGTGATCTCCTCGCATATATATATCGACATCTCTCGTCGGTACTCCGTTTTCACGTATTTTGGGAAGCGGGGCATGACAGGGTTCCCTTGGTATCAGAGCCAGATTTACTCAAAGAGGACCTAGTTCTTACCGGTAGTTTGAAACAAGTTATATTTACATTACAATAAACATATAATATTCACACGATAATATTGGCTCGACTTGAAAATTGATCATCATCCCTTTGGATATCCACCTCCTTCATCTTTTGATATTCTTGATTCTAACTCTTCTTCTAGAATAATCTAAGTTCCATCTTGATTCTTATTTTTTTTCTCGATTCTATTTTCCTAAATTTGTCTCCTGAGTTGATCACTCCATATTGAATCTGGTAGTAGAGATCAGAGCACGCAACAGAAGCGTGGTGGACTCTTGATGCAGTGAGAAGTGACGTTGATCTTCTCCCTTAACCTGATTTTTATCATTCCCTACTTTATCAAAATTTTGAAGACGAAATTTTTGTAAGGTGGATAGAATGTAATATCCCTATTTTTAAAATACAAGATTTTATAATAAATAATAATATTTTAATTTGTGTACATGTGTCTTGTTAATTATTATTTATTATGTATTATTACTAAACATTATTGATTACTATTATTATTTTTATTATTTTTATTAGTGTTATTATTATTGTTAATATTGTTATTATTATGATTAATGTTAATTATTATTATTATTGTTTATGATTGTTATTAAATATTATTATTGTTATTGTTAAATAATATTGTGTATTATTATTGTTGCTCTTGTTATTGATATTCTTATCATTATTAATATGTGTATTATTATGGCTAAGCCTACTTAGATTTATTCTTTCATATCTTTTCCATCTTCTTTTTATTTAAGCCCAGATCCAACCCATTGAAGCCCAATACCCAATCTATACCCATACACATTATTGATGCAAATCTAAATCCATATACCCTTTACCCAATAACCCTATACTCATTATCATCCCCTATATATATAATCTCCATCTTTTCTCCTTAACCTAAATCCTAACCCAAATCTAATCAAAGCCCTAATCCATCTCATCCATAGCCGCCAATACCCCATCTTCATCTTCATCACTTCCACGCCCTCTCTCTCCACATGGCAACTGCAGTCGTGCCTTCTCAGCCCATACGAGCAGTAGCCCGAGCTCCATCTCCATGCACCCCATCCCCCCCACCAAGCCCGCGCGGCAGCACCCACCTCCCTCCCACCTTGGTCATGGCAACAGCACTGCAGCAAGCCCCTGCACCAGGCTACCTTTCTCCACCTCGAACTCGAGTCCCTCCGGCGAGATCCCGTGCTCCACATCTTCTCCATCGGAGCCTAGGCTCATCACCAACTCCTCCTTTCTTCTCGAGTGCCACCTCTCAGACCACGGGCACGAGCTCCGCCGAACCAGCCCCTCTGCCATGTCCAGAGCCTTCCCCATACCGTTGTTTCTTCTCATGGCCGGAGCCATCCCCGCCGGCGAGTTTGAGCACCTCCGGCAGCCCTCTCCTGCTGCCATGGCCGCCCACACCAGTGCCCGGACCCCCCCTCCATCATGGTAGTGAACCCCATGCTGTCCATTAACCCACAGTATCACCTTGCCTGAGATCACCCCCCATCTTGCTCTTCACCCTTGCTGTGAGACGCATCCGCCGGAGCTTCGTCGTGTTCACCCGTGGTCGTGCCCTCCACCCATGGTCGTGAGTTATTCCTTCTTCCCTCTTTCTATTTCTCTCCCTCTCTGTAAATATATAATGTGTGTATGCATGTGCTTATAAATGTATGTGTTATGTTTTAATTATGTGTGTGTGTGTTTATAAATGTGTATGCATGATTTTGTGTCGTATTTATATTTGTATGTGTGTATTAATAAATGTATTTGCATGTATGGTGTGTGATGTGTGCATGGGTGTTGTGTGTGGGTGTTTTGGGTGCGTGAGTGAGAGTACATGTGTCTTTGTTAAAGTGTATGTGTGTATCAGTTATGTATACGTGTATCGTATACGTGTATGTGTGCGTGAGGATGTATGTGTGTATAGGGTGTGTCTCGTTATCTCTCCTCATGTATCTCAGTCCCTCTCCCTCTTTGTATGTGTTGGTTGCGTGTTGCAGCGATTACGGACTCGTTCGTGCGATCCGAACTCGTAACGAGAGATTCAAATTTGTTCCCATTATGGACCCGATACACTGGCGATTCGAGGACCGACATACGAGATGACTCGAAGATCCGTACCGGATCGTGCAGTGAAGACCAGATGAAGATTCGGGCCCAAAACCGCATTATTTCATGTGAATACTCATTTATTGGTCTATTTTAATATCAGCGTTTTATCTTATCATTTCATGTGACTGTATATATAATTTTTGCATTATTCTGTTCATGTCGACAACTATTGTTATATTGTGATACTCTGAGATTGTCTTATTGATATATCGTGTACCCTGTTATCAACACTGTTATTGATTTGTTTCGATATTCTTGGCTAATAAGTGATAATCAAGATTTTTCTTATTAGTAATAACCAAATGAGAATTTAATTGTAAATTTGAGGATTAATTAATGAGATGTGCTTCATTGATAGATTGATAATAGAGTGAGGTTGAATTTGATGATGGAGAATGAATTTGATATATTGTTGATGTGTGTGTGTGTGTGTGATGCAGAGTTAGTATCTAAGTTCTGAGATGTGGGTGTCTCACTTTATCGATTTGTAACATTATTTATTAGATCTATTGATGCTTAGATATATAGTGGATTCAATACTCTGTTACTGAGATATTCTTATCCTATCATTTCATGTGTAGATTGTTACCATTTCGGATTCAGGACTAGTCGTTGTATATCTTAGACCGTGACTTGACTGAACCTAGTGATTAGCCTAGTTCGTGTTTGTGGATGAGTGGTGTAGTATATATTTCATGTGTAGTATTTTTGAGGTAATTGTCTGGTAATTATTTATATTGGAATCCTTTTTGGATATTGAAGACTGATAGAATAAGATGCTACTTTACTAAAAGACTGATTCTTTTTTTATGCATGGACTATGTATGGACTTAGTTAGAGTTAGAGTTGACCTGAGATGTATATTCTTTATGTTGGATCTTGTGATTGACCCTGATAGAAGTGAGAGTGTGTGATGATCTTGATCGATGATCTTACTATTATTTGATAGTGAGGATATGATTAAATGTAACTGACTATTTATATGAGACTCTGACATATTAGTGACTAGAGGATAGATATATTGATAATATAAAGGACTAGAGTCGATTGACATGAATAAAATAACTGATTATTGATTTATTGAGGTGATGGTTTACCGTATCAGATACCTTGATATGGATTGATACTTGATGTTCGTGATCGCTATTGAGACTATAAGTCGATGGATTAGTTATTGTTAAATGCAGTACAAGTAGATGAGATCTTGATTAGTTCTGTATGAGATTGTACATCAATTAGACGGTGTATGACTTGTTATTATATCACTTCATGTTACTGAAAATACTGAGAAAATATTCTCAGACTGTAACACATGTATTGTTCTATTATTTTACCGTTTATACGGTTATATTTTTCACATTGTTATTATTACATCATTGACATTGTTATTGTCACTCTGTCATCCCAGTAATCAAAATAACATGGATATTGATTGATATAAATAATAACATAATAGACAACTTACATCGGGGTTGAGGAAATTGATGGAGGAGATAGCCTCTATATTTTGGGTGGACCTAAGATACAAGTTGCACAGTCGAGATACCGTTCCACTGCAGGGTTTCGGGGGATGCCTGACATCCCGTATTGTTTCCATTGTTATTGTTACTGACTATCTAGCGGTAGGATCTGGTTCAGCACCAGGTGATTGGGTCATAGTTTCAGGTATGTACGGAACCCACCTAAAATATGGACAACGTCTCTTCCTATCAGTTTCAATAACTTAGCACCCCGATTGACATGTGTAGTAGACGTAGAATGGGATGCGTCTATTATAGGTGACAATTGATGTTCGATGACATAATTAATAATGACAAACTATTTATCGTACACTGTGACTGATTGTATCCACTTGATATGTAGACTGTGAAAGACATCAGACTTTCGCACATGGTTTTAGAGTAGTCCGTTCTCATCATTGTGTATTTATATGTTGTATGTTATAGTGTTCTTCATGCTTGACCGTTTCATTATTACATTGTATTTCATTACATTATATGCACATGTACTTTTCTCTTTTATTTTACACACTCATTGGGTCACTTTCTGACGACTCTAAATTTGCGCGTCCAGATATTGGATGTTTTATTTTATTGATCAGGTGTTCGATGAGACCGGACATGTTGCGAGGAGCTGGAGATTCTCTCTACCTATTTCGGTATTCTTGTCTTTCTTTTTTTTATTCATATTTATGTAGTCTCCTTACTTTCATATATATCAGACTCATCGTTATTTCATTTTTGTATTCATTGTTATCATGTGTGGATGCGTATATGTGATATTACAGTGATCATGATTCATTTTAATAGATTTATATAACTTGTTCAGGTTATTTTAGGCTTAGCGTGCATACGTGGGATATTCTCCTCGCGTATATACGTCGCCGACTCTCGTCGCGACTCCATTTTTACATATTTTGAGAAGCAGGGCGTGACACTTTCTTTAAAAAAGCAAAAACAGTGCAGGATGTGAAGTAGCCGAGAAAGAGAGGTGTTATCTGCAATATTCACAACTATCCGCACAAAGAGATTAGCTGATTTCAAAATAAATAAAGCCAGAATGCATAGGCTGGCACCATTTGCACGTGGTTATAAAATTGCTCGGTGAAGAGCCGCCATTGATAGAGGAAAAAAAAGTATTTAGTCATTAATCATCCATGGTTCCAACCTAAACAGATCATGGTCACTTTGTATATTGGCTCTTTGTTTATTTATTTTCAATTAATAATACATAAAACCTTTTCATTTAAGGGAGTTAATCCTTGTTTTGTGCCGCAGCCAGCTCATTGGATAGGATCCTCGTATGGCTTACGTGTAGCTATATTAAATTAAAAATAGAATTAATTAATTGAGAATGAGGATTTGTGAGTGTACCCACATTTGATTAGGTGACGTGTGTTTGTCCTTCCCTTCACTATTATATAATAACCCATCTTTATTGGGAAGATCACAAAGCTTAGTCTTCAAGTGTATTTAATCTAATGAGACCCAAAACAAAGAATATAATAATACCCACATAGGGCGCGGTAATCTCCCCCGTCATTTCACTAGGAGCCCGGGCGATGCACGTGTAAATATTTTTATTTGTTGTCGGTTTTCAAATCATTTTAAAAATAAGTTGGTTTAGAGCTAACAGAGACTATTTTTTTTTAACAAAAGCCATAGCTGAGATTTGAATTTAGAACTTCACACAACCCATTCTCACATTTTTAGCAAGGAGCCATGCCTTACAGTGGGAGATAATTGTTGAAGTTTTTGTAACTTAAAACTTGTTTTGTGAGGAAAAAATAGTCCCACATTAGATTTGAAAAAAAAAAATTTGAGTGTTTATAAGCATTCTCGGTTTCTTTTGCACCAAAAGATAAGATGGTATGAGTTTGCCACTCTCCACATGTGCCAAATTGATCCGGGCCTGGTTCGACATAAGACGTACTTTTATTCTAAAGAATTTCATCATAACTAGTACAAATTTTGTGGAATTATTTTACCGTGACTGTGATCTCTAAATTTCATAAATCAAAAATTCATGCTATCTGTTTCATGCTGCTAACATGGATTTATAAAATAAGCATGCCAACTATTCAATCATACATTGTCACTGATTGCTTATTACAATGTTATTGTGATAATCATAGAATTATGCCTAATTTTGGATGATGATGAATTCTAAACTATATATCTGTAGCATCATAATAACAAAATTATTTATGCATTATCAGATAATGTCTACAACTGAGATTCTCCTGGCAAAGCTAAAGAAGTTTGACGGTAATAACTTTCATCGTTGGCAGAACCAAATGAGATTCTGGTTAATAATATTAAAACCTAATAACAACTATTAAAGTGATAACACATATTCCTCTAGACCTACCACAACGTAGAGCTCAAGTATGTTTCTATCCCCACTCCTAAAACCCCTCAAGAAACTGAATATCACAGCCTGCATAGAATTCTAGGAGCGCTATCAGATAGACTATATGACATATACTACACCATCGCTAGTTCTAAAACTCTTTGGAATACTCTAGAAAAGAAATTTAGCCTATATGACAATTGTATAAAACACTTTAGAACTTCTGATTTTAACAAATTCAAAATGGCAGCTTTCAAATCTATGAATGAATAAATTCATGGATTTAAGAATCTAAGTACAACGGTTAAAATACAATGGCTCACTCTAGATGAAACATCTTAGATTGCCTGCCTTATAGACAAACTACCGATACCAGGTCAAAGTTTGCAAAGATTCTTAACCATACCCAATGAGATCTTATCCTTATCCAAGTGTTGAACTCAGTTTGAATTGAAAAACAACACAGGCTGAGAGAGAAAAACCAAATCTGAATCAAGGTCTAAAGCAAACCATGTAGAATCCAAAATCCACCATGATTCCATACCCATACATAAGAAGCGTCTTTTCCACCAAGGCCAGAATGAATTTCAAGAGGAAACCTTTCCACCATAACAAGAATTCCTTCAACTTTCAAAATAAGAAAGTATTTGAACGGTGTGCTTGCTTTCTTTGTGATCAAACCAACCATCTTGTCAAGGATTGCTTCTATAAGAAGACTGAACCACTCATAGGAAGGGAGGAACTCCACCAAACAAATCCCAAGTCAATATGGTGACTTTTAATCCCGCTGAGAATGCTTTCAGGTCAGTACTCTTCACCGCTGAAGTAAATATGACCTTTCAAGCAAATAATTGGTAGATTGATACTAGAACTAACATACATGTCTGCTCTGATCAATCTTTATTTTCTACCTATCAAGTCTCAGGTAGAGGAACTGTGACCATGGAGAACAATATTGTGGCTCCTATTTTTAGAGTAGATCGAATCAACTTGAAGCTGACATTCGAGAAGACCTTAACTCTACAAGATGGCCACTATGTACCTGAGATTAGGAGAAAACTTATTAGTGGATCTTTATAAGTCCAGACTATAAGCTTATATTTGAATCAAATAAGTTATAATAACCAAGAGTTTGAATTTTATTGAAAAAGACATTATGAGTGATGACTTATTCAAATTGAATGTTTAAAATTTCACTCTTGCCCCTCCAACAACTCTTAACATTGAACCCTTTGTGACTTGACATCAACTTTTAGGACATATGAATTACAATTCAATAAAATGATTGATGCATCTTAACTTGATTTCTAAACTAAATATCAAAGATAGTGATAAATGTGAAATTTGTGCAGAAGCTAAACTATCAAAGAAACCTGTTAAAATCATAGACAAAGATTCTGAAGTCCTAGTACTCATTCATAGTGATGTTTGTGACTCTGGAAGAATTTCTAGAGGATGTAACAAATATTTGGCCCTTCATCAATGACTATTCTAAAACTGTTACCTTTACCTCATAAAGACAAAAGATGAAATGATTAATAAATTCAAACTTTATAAGGCAGAAGTTGAAAACTAACTAAAGAAGAATATAAATATACTTAGAGCAGATAAAGGAGGTGAGTGTACGTCAAATGAATAAAGAATGTTAGATCTTGCCCCTACATGTTCATCACATGTTTAAATTCTATATATTTTGATGATAACAAACTTGTGTATATATTGTATATATATAGTTTTTGTACTCACATTAGTCTTACAGAACAAATGGACAAATTCTATTTAAAACATGGCTCATACTTGGAGATCAAGGAGTACAAGAACGTATAGGTCTGTTTATATTTTATGAATTTTTTTATAATTTTAGAAAATTATTAAAATCCTTGAACACACACTAATACACTATCCTAGTCGACTTATCCATATTCCTCGTCGACTATATAAGACTGATACTCTAACTCATATATATATCCTAGTCGACTTATAATTTTTCTTAGTCGACTTATAGAGTTCAACAAAGAACACTCTATTCAATTTTTTTTAGTCTAGTCGACTTATAATTCTTATTATTCGACGTATAGCTCTTCCC
Source organism: Agave tequilana (assembly GCA_038442645.1). NCBI lineage: Eukaryota > Viridiplantae > Streptophyta > Magnoliopsida > Asparagales > Asparagaceae > Agave > Agave tequilana. The sequence continues at coordinate 35,776 of JAVJIF010015289.1, read as the reverse complement.
TAGTTGACTCATAATATTTTCTAGTTGACTTATACTTGAACGTTATACTTTGTATATCTGTGTCATATTAATCTAGTCGACTCATAAATGTCCTTAGTCAACTTAAACCAGTTCAACAAAAACATTAATTCAATTTTTTTGTCATTCTAGTCAACTACCCTTCCCTATAAGTTGAAGAATTTAGGCAAAATATGTGTGTCTAATCAACTTATAATAACTCTTATTATAAGTCGACTACACGACATTTTCTGACTGTTGAACAGTTATGTAAACTTTTGAATTTCTAGCATTTCCTACTCATTTTTGAATTCAAATTCAAATCAAATAACTACCCTAACTGTCTTTATTCTCCAGCTATAAATAGGGGTTAATTCTTTTGATTTTACACCACAATTCATTCACAAAAATTCTATCAAAATTCTGTTATTCAGAAAAACTCTCTTCTTTGATTCTTTCTTCACCCAAATTAATCCTTTGTGAAGAAATTCTGAGAGCTCTACTATAAGATCCTTGTAGATTCACTTCCACATCAAAGTCAAGGCTTATAGGATAATTTGTACTTATTTCAAGGAAGGTCTTCTCGGTGTAGAGAAGAGTTTTACATATTTGGCGAATGTGTTTTGTCAAGTGGTGTACTATGTTTGGTTTTGAGGGTTTCTAAATCAGGTTAAGAAAAAACACGAGTGAAGAATAAAGATGGCAACATATTTTCTTTATCCCAATTCAAGGAAGGACATGTCACACAATGATCATCACTGTTCGATAAATCAAACTACAACTATTGAAAGTGTAAAATGAAGATCTACATACAATCGATCAACTACGAACTATAAATCATCGTGAAAGCGGCATATGGGAAGACAAGTACCAACAAGCCGCATGGACTGACGAACAAAAGAAATCTGTCAACCTCGATACAAAAGCAATGGATGCTCTATTTTGTGTATTGAACGAAGAAGAATTCAACCCTGTGATGACTCTAATATCTGAACATCAAATATGACATAATTTAGAGATAATACATGAAAGTACCAATAAAGTAAAGAGTCTAAAATTTCTGTTCTTATAAACATGTTTGAATTATTCCAAATGAAAGAAAATAAGACAATTGCAGAAATAATCACAAGATTCACTGACATCACCAATTTCTTTGTTGCGCTTGATAAATTCTATACACAAATGGAGATAGGTAAGAAAAATTCTCCGTGCACTCACACCCGAATGGGAAAAGAAGACCACCGCAATAGAAGAGCCAAGTGATCTTTCTAGATTTTCATTGAAAAATCTTGTAGTAATTTAATGGCGTACAAAGTACAATTGTAAGAGAGGAAGAAGGATGAATAACAACAATCAAAGAAGAAAGTTCTCTCCTTTCATGCATCTTAGGATATGAAAGATTCAGATAATGAGGAAGTAAAAATTGCGATGGTTTCAAGAAAATTTAAAAAGTCCTTGAAACAAGGTTAGTTTAAGAAAAACAAAGATATTAATGATAGTCCTCTTTTTTTTAAATGTAACTAATCTGACCATGTGAAGAAAGATCACCCATTACTCAATTTCAGAAGCAACTTCAAAAGTTTCAATAAATTCAAGAAGAAGAAGGTCTTTCAAGCAACATGAGAAGACAGTGATACATCTTCCTTCAATGAAGAAGAGATAACAGAATCGGCAAATATATACTTTATGGCTCAAGAAGATAAGGTAATGGATTTCATAGATAATGAATTATTTGATGCTTTTAATGAATTATTCTTAAATTCAAAAAGGTCAATGCTAAATACAAAGTTTTAAAAAGAGAAAATGAGTTTTTTGGAAGAAAATGATAAAAACAAGGATTTAAAATGAGAAAAAGAGATTTTGTTGCAAGAAAGTATTTTGCTTAAAAATGAAACAACATCTTTGAATTCCCAGATTTCTATTTTGGACAAAGATATTTCATGTTTTAAGAATAAATATGAAGAGATTTTTAAAAATGTTAGAACATTCATCAAAGAAAAAGAGAACTTAAATAACCTATTATCTTTTCAAAAGATTTTAAATAATCATTTGGTCTTAGTTTTTCTAAAGATAAATTTGTAAAGACCTAACATTTTTATAAGAAGAATAATCATGTTCCTTATCATTCTTTTGTTAAAAAGAATTATAATATTTCTTCTAAAATACCAAATTATAAATATATTTGAATTCCTAAGAATTTAAATTCTTTTGATAAAAATGTTTATCTTGCATCATATATGTACCATGTTGGCAATTCTAACAATTATGTTTATACTAATAAATGAAAATCAAATTCCAATTGCATTTGAGTTCCTAAAGGTTAATCTTTTCGAATCCTATCATAATGGATATTATATAAAATGTTTAATCTTATAGGTATCTTGTAAAGATAAATGAATACTTGATAGTGGTTGTTCTAAACGCATGACCGGTCACATTCAACTATTTTCTTTCATTCAAAACAACAAAGGAGAAACAACAACTTTTGGAGATAATAACAAAGAAAAAGTTATTGATATCGGCATGGTTGGTAAATGATAATACATCAAAACCTCTTATTTAAAATGTTCTTTTGGTAAGTGGTTTAAAACACAACCTTTTAAGTATCAGTTAATTATGTGATAAGAGTTATAAAATAGTTTTGAAAAAGATGTTTGTCTTATATATGATACTAACATGATTGATGTTTTATTTAAAGGTTCTAGTAATAATATTATTTATGAATTATCTATGACTCGTTTATCTTCAAATGATGATCTGTGTTCAATTGCTTCTAATAATGATTTTTTTCTTTGGCATAAAAGATTTGGGCATTTAAATCTGAAAACTATTTCAATGATTTCAAATTTTGATTTGGTTAAAAGTCTTTCAAAATTTTCTTTCAAAAAGGATTATTTTAGTGATTCTTACCAATTAGAAAAGCAAGTTAAATCTTTTTTTAAATCTAAAGATTTGGTTCATACTCATAAACCTTTAAAATTATTGCATGAATTTATTTGGTCCTATTCGTATTCTCTCTTTAGATAAAAGTAGATATGTCTTTATTATTGTTGATGATTATTCTCGTTTTACTTGAGTTATCTTTTTGAAAAATAAAAATGACACTTTAATGGGTTTTCAAAATTTTGTAAGAGAATTTAAAATCAAAAATCTCTAATCATTGTCACAATTAGAAGTAATCATAGAGAAGAATTGAGAATGAGTCATTTGCAAATTTCTATGACAAGTTACTATTACACATAACTTTACTTTTTCCAAAACATCTCCTCAAAATGGTGTTGTTGAGAGGAAGAATAGGACTTTGCAAGATGTACTAGAGCAATACTTGTAGACAGTAACTTGCCAAAGTATTTTGGGCTGAATCGGTCACTATTGCATGCTATGTTTTAAATCGAGTACTTATTCAACCTATTTTTAACAAAAATATGTTATGAATTATTCTTTGATAGAACTCCAAAAGTTTCCTATTTTTAGGTTTTTAGATGCAAGTGTTTTTCTTTTAAATACAAAAGATGCTTTGGATAAATTTGATGCTCGATCTAATGAAGGTATTTTTGTTGGATATTCTACTCGTAGTAAATCATATAAAATATTTAATAAAAAAATATCTACTATTGAAGAATCTTTTCATGTTTAGTTTGATGAATTTTTTCTAAATCTTCTATTGATATTTCTTCACATGATGATGATATAATTGATACATCCTCTATTGATATTATTGTCACATCTTATGTTGATATTTCTAACAAAAATGAAATTTCTTCAGAATTACCTAAAGCATTTGTTGAGATAAGAAATCATCCTCTTGATTTGGTTATTGGAGATATCTCTCAAGTTGTTCAGACTCAATCCAAGTTGAACTATTTGACACATGTTGCTTTTATATCCTTCATTGAATCGAAGAATGTTAAAGAAGCATGTGTTGATGATTTTTTGATCGTTACAATGCAAGAAGAGTAACCAATTTGTTAGGAGTGATGTATGGGATTTTATTTCATGACCACACAATCATCAGATTATCGGCACCAAATGGGTCGTCAAGAACAAACTTGACGAATCTGGACAAGTCATGAAGAACAAAATAAGGTTAGTTGCACAAGATTATAATCAAGAGGAAGGTATTGAATTTGATGAAACATATGCACCTGTAGCTAGACTTGAATTTATTCATTTTTTCTTATGCATGTTTTATGAATTTCAAACTTTACCAAATAGATGTAAAATATGCTTTTTAAATTGATTTATCAAAAAAATGTTTATATTGAACGACCTTCGGGTTTTGAACATGAAAAATTTTCTAATCATGTTTTCAAATTTAAAAAAGTTTTATATAGTCTTAAACAAGCACATGTGCTTAGTATGATAGGCTCAAAAGTTTTCGTTTGAATTCGAGTTTTGAAATTGACAAAGTTGATACAACTCTCTTCATTTAACATGTAAATAAGGACATCTTAATTATACAAATTTATTTTGATGATATTTTATTTGGTTTTACTAATAATAATCTTTATCAAGAATTTTTTAAGAATATGCAGAGTGAATTTGATATGAGTCACATGGGTTCTTTCTCGGTCTTCAAATCAAGCAATTGAAAGATAATATATTCATCAATCAAAGCAAGTATTCCAATAAACTTCTCAATAGATTCAGCATGAAAAATCCCGAAAGCAAGAGAGCTCCAATGGGTACTACTACATTTTTAGACAAAGATGAAAATGATAAGAGTGTTGATCAGTACACAGAGATATGATTAGCTCACTCTTATATATTACTGCCAGTAGACCTGATATTATGTTCAATGTTATTTATGTGCTAGATATCAGTCTAATTCTAAAGAGTCACGTCTTAAAGCAGTGAAAAGAGTTCATTGATATATAATAACACAATTAATTATGCTTTATTTTACCCAAAATCAGGCATGTATGAATAATGTCACATACTGATGCTGATTTTGCTGGATGCAAATCCGATAAGAAAAGTACTAGTGATTCTTGTCAGTTTTTAGGACATTTACTAGTATCGTGGTTCAGTAAAAAGCAAAACTCTTTGTCATTATCAACAAACGAAACAGAATATATTGCTGCTAGTGTTGCATGTATAAAAATTTTATGGATGAAACAAACCCTAATTTATTATAGTATTACATTTAAACCACCACCTATCATGTGTGATAATACCTGTGCTATCAATTTATTTAAAAATTCTGTTCAACATTCACGTACAAATATATTGATATTAGACATCATTTTTTACATGATCATACTATTAAAGGTGATAATTCTTTGAATTTTATATTTACGGATAAACAAATCGCTGAAATTTAATAAAAACCTCTTAAAGAAGATGTTTTTATTAAATTTTGAAGAAAATTGTGTATTTGTGTAATTTTTGATATTTAAAAATTATTGCATATACTCTGTATATCATATATACATTTTTGACTATCATTAGTCGACTTATACTAATGATAAGTCGACTTATAGCTTTGATAAGTCGACTAGTTTGCAGTATAGGCGACTAATAGCATCCAACATAAACTTCCCTTTCTTGATTTGCATCATTTAATCGACTAGTCTCTATCATGAGTCGACTAGATAATGATTAAGTCGACTCCATCAACTTATAAGTCGACTGATATAGGAATTCTATGTTTTTTAGAATGGATCTTTTCAACAAACCCGACTTGTTTGACTATCCTATTAGATCCAACTAGTGTCTAACTTGATCCTTAACTGTGGAAAAATAGAGTTTAAGAAAGTGTCATTTGATTTTGAAATTGTTCTCTGATTTCTCGCAATGTAACCGCAGTAGCAATGGCTATGCGGGTCGTGATCCACAAGGAGGAATGCGACGCAAGCTTTTCGGTATCTTTTTAAATACTAAATTGGTTAAGTAGTTCTTCTTTATTTTGAAAAGAAAAAGAAAGAAATCTATGTTTAGAAATAAATAGAAATAAAAAGAGGAAAATATTGTTGATATTTTTGTTTTTGTTTTAAGAAGAATCTAAAAGAAAGAAAGAAGATAAAAGTATACTTAACCCTATGACTACTTACCCTAGATTATAGGCGATCGTTTACCTTGAGTTGGAGGCGATAAAAGTATAATCCATAAGATTGAATCCGGTTCTGTCCACATTAGATCATCAAAGCTCAAGACAAGCTTGAAATAAAAAAGACTATGAAAGCAAATCTATCATCATGAACTATCAATGCTCACAAAGGCAAGACAATTTCTATACTTGAAGATTCATATGGATAGTAGTCATACACAAGAGAAAAAATATCAAGAAAAACAAGAAGAAAAATAAAGCAAACTTTTGATTAAATTAAAAAACTATGAAAGAAATGAGAAAATTTACATTGATGTCACTTTCAATACAACCCTTCTCTCTCTTACTCCCATGGATCTCTTATAATCTTGGTTTACAAAGAAATAGAAAAAGAAAAAATTAAACTAAACTAATCTAAAACTCTAAATTTTGATCTACATATATGACATGAAAGTTAGAATTGATATTTCAAAAATCTTCACTTTTCACAAAATGCATATTATCTAAGAGTTTTATGAAAGATCAAAGAATCAATTTAATTTTAAATTCTTACATTTAATTTATAACAAGATTTTGCATTTCGACTCAGTTTAAGGAAGAATAATTTCTGGTTAACATATGACCTTGGATCGTTTAAATTTTCTGCAAAAATACTTCAACACTTTTTTCTCTTTCAAAATACGTTTTAAAAATACTAACATTTGATTTCTTTCTTATGCATTTTGTGGGTGTAATTCACTGAAAAATATTAGGAGACAAAACTCCTCCTCTAGGGGAAACCTAGAGGTTTAACGGCTTGTTGCACATGCTCAGTGCAATCGCGTCACCTGCGAAAGTGGTGTAATAATTTTCTTAATTAGTTTTTTTGTATTGCTCTGGACGAGAAAAAGATAAGTGTGAGGGTGTAATTAGTCTCCAAAATTGCATTTTTCATACCACATCTTCATATTTATTTAATATTAAATTCTGTTAATAATACCTCTATTGTATATTTCTAGATCCATGGCATAAATGAAGAAGAAGCCCAAAAATCCCATTAATTTAGTGATTTTTAGAGTCAAAACATAGCTATTGACTTTTGAAAGCCTATCTGCCAAATCTGGGAGCAGATTCAGACAAAACGATAGAAGGTATAAGGAGTGGTGTGCAGCAGGAGACTGCACAACCTGGCGCGGCATGCGCAGCCCAGAAGGGTAGCGAAAATGCGGCAAAAGCCGCGTTTCCTCGGCCTTTTGGTGAGGTCACGTGTCGAGTTTCGACTCATGGTCCCGTGATGCTTCCTCGTGCCCCCTAGCTTATAAACCCCCCTAGTTTTTTAGAACAGAAAGAGAGGAGAGTTTTTTAAGGTAGTTTTCTCCTATTTGTGCAGTTTAGTTCTTCTTTTTCTTCTTTTTTTGTATTTTTTATTTTTATAGATTATGTAATAGGAAAGAGAGTGATCATAGGATAAAAGAGAAAGTTCTTGTAATAGAGGGTGACACTCTATGAAAGGTTCATTTTTGTCTCTATTTATTTCCTCTCTAACTCTTTACATATTTAGTTAGCTTTTTCTCTTATGGAAACTAACCACTAACAACTAACTTGCTAACTCTTTACTTGATAATCCACATGAATTTAATAGCCTTTACTTGTCCTTGCTCTTGCAAGAGCCATTGATAGCTCATGTTGATGGATTCTAACACTCTAACATCTAACGCTCTAACAAGTTATCATTACTTTATTTCATTCTTACTCTAGTTAGTTTTGATGGTTTAAGTGTAACTTGCACTTGTTGTTGAGTTAAATGTGAAAGTGATCTTATGGGTCATGCTTTGAAACACTCTTGAACTAAGGACTAGTGATAGCCAAGGATACATGTGAGGCAACTATCACTAAGAGGTTAGCATGGTTAGTGGAGCCATTAGTTGTTAGTAGCCATGAGTTTTTTCTTTTTATTTTGTTTTAGAAATATGCCAAAACTCACAAATACATTCTTTTCTATTTTCCCACTTCTTTGTTTATACTGTATCCTTCTCTTTTCATTCTTCCTTTTCTTTTCTTTTTATTCTTTAAAACATAGAAGAATCGTTAACACACACATGAATAGAGCGGTAAATCTTCTATCGCTTTCCGTCCTTTTGGATTCGACCCTTTAGCCTTTATGTTATAACGGACGTATCGAGGAAGCCAAAGCATATACTTTTAACTCGTGATTTCATAACATACACTTTTCATGCACGATTTCTCCCCAATCAGAAAGCTCAGTCAAGGAGAGATAACAAAGTGTAGTTTCAAGATACAGAAATGTAGCTTCATATGGGGGTGTCTCGTGGTGGCATTGTAAAGATGTTGGAGCACATGTTAATCAACCAGCCTCAGTAATAATTGAATCACAAAGTTCTCAAGTGTCAAATCCCACTCAACACTGATATTTCTATGTTGCTTAAACACTATTACTGGTGGTTTTAAATGTGTTGATATACTTACGTCCTATATTTTATGGTGACTCTTAAGTACTTTTGAACGTGTTGATAGTTGGACATTTGTAAGTATTAATGTCTAATATTAAAATGTAGTGATGGATCATCTAATGTTTGGAAGTATTAAGTATTTCTGTTATTTCTTAAGAGTTTGTGTTCTTGGCTATATATGTTGGTCATTGAAGTTGGAAGGAATTTGCTTTTAGGTTTTGTAAGATTGAAGTTGGCAGGAATTTTCTTTTAGGCTTTGTAAGTTTGAGATGTACTCTTTATATTAGGATGATTGTTTGTGAATTTTTTAGAAAGTTTAAGGGGGTATATTGATACAGCGATATAAGTTAATGAGGGTTTTTTGATATTGAAATGAAAGTTTATGGGGGTTTCTTGAGCCATTTTGAAAGTATAAGGGGGTATTCTGAGACTGATATGAAAGTTGAGGATTTTTTTTTGATACTACTATTATGAAACATCAAAAGAGTTTTTTAGTTACTGAAACTCTCAATTATAATGGTTTGAAACCACTTAGCTTATGCAAAATCTGTGATAATATGCACTTATTAAAAATTTAAAATCTCACAATGAAAATTAAAGCATCAACTCATAAAAAATTGAAACACATTAAAAGAAAAAGATTTTTCATTAAGAACAATCTGCTATATTACCATACCACGATTTCTTAGTTATTATTTCAACACAATTCAGAGTTTACCAAGAAAAATCACAAAACCTCAGTGATTACACAAATAACAGCGAGTCAGATTGTAATTCTCCTCTTTTCCACAATAAAATTCTTTGTTTTTGATTTCAACTGCAAAATCTCTGTGTGGATCTCCTTATTTCTTCTCTTTAACTTCACAATATCCCTCTACAGTACATCAATTGGGGAGTCTTGCAAATTTTTATTCATTGTCAGCTATCCACTTCCTTTTTCGCTTTGTTTTCACTCTGTAGGTTGTGAGCTTGTGATTTCATTTTCTTTTGACTCCATCCACTGGAAATACCCACAATCATTGGTTTTCCAATTGCAACAACCAAAGAATTGCCTATCAGTATTCAAAGACATTATCGACTGGCCAATCGAAGCACGAGAACCGCAATAACACATTTTACTTGTGCTCATACTTGAGGAAGACATGCCAACGGGAGACGCGAGCCCTATAGGAGGAAGAAGAAAAGAGAAGGTGTTTGATCCGAGCTCTAGATGAAGAAGAAGAATAAAAAGAAAAAAAATTGGGGGTTTTTAACTTAAATACATAAAATCACAGACTATGCATGCGTTCAGTTAAGAGTGTTTTGATCATAAAAATGTCGCGTGCAAGCTACATGACTAGCATTATAACGGTGGTTTAACAGAAGGAGTTTTGTGAATAGTTTAAGGATAGTTCAAGAGGGTACAGTGAGTTTTCAAAAGTTGAGGCGGAGCACTCTGAGAAAACCGTATAAGTTAAAAGTGATATTAAGAAAATAAGTCAAATTTAAACCAAAAAGAAAAAGGAAAATACACAAAGATTACTTAAACCACCACAAACATGAATGATTCTTGTCCTTTGTTATTATCCTGCTTAAAGAGATGTCTAACCAATCAGTAATACACAGTCGTAAGTATTGTATATATTAGACTACAAATTTGCAGAATTTAAATAGTACCCCACGATACCCCGATCTGATAATTTAAAATGTACCCCAAGAATTTTATTTCATAACCTAATAACAACAATTTTAAAGTTATGATCTATTAATATATTAATACGTAGGGATGCATATGGAGGATATATATGTATTACCATTCTAGCATATCTGAACAACATGCCCTGAGAAAATATTAATTTATATTTGATCAAAACGAGTCTAGACTCAAATATTGATACATATACTAATTAACCAACCCATGATAGTCAAATATTAAAGAAAACCATAAGAAAATTTAGAGAAGAATGAACTAGATCATTAGTTTCAATAATTTTATGCAAAAGTTCCAAGTTTATACTGACATATTTATAGACATACTATTTATCTAGAAATTGTAAAAAACCCCTTCTATACTATTAATGTTTCATATAAACTAAATCCATGTGCTACTGAAATGACCGGAAATCCTCATGTACTATCAAATTATGTAAAAAATACCCTGTATTATTATAATATTTTATAATTTCTATCTAATCTAAGATAACAGAGGGAGATTTATTTACAATATCTTATAGTTTTATAACAGTACAAATTCATACTTCGCTAAGTTTAATAGAACGAAAAAGTTTATCATTAAATTTTACAATAATATAACTATTTTGATTTGACAGTGAGAGAGGTTTTCTATTCATTTCAATAGTGCATTATTTTATTTTATAGCATGATAGTACATAAACTATTCTGAAATTTACCTTTTTATCTATCATCTTCTTCTGATAGAAAATATACGTAACTAATATCATTCTCTTCCACTAATTGATAAGATTCTTCTCGTTGTCTTGTTTCGTACCGCTAAAGTGTTTAATTTATAATGCATCACCCTGACAAAGTTCAGATAGATCTCAAGTGATTAACACAACACCTTAGAAGACATAACTCATGTAGAGGGAGGTAGCCGCACCCAACTAGGAGTGAGCATTGGTTGGTTCAGTTTAATTTTTACTATTTTTTACAAATCGAACTAAATCGATTAGGCTTAGAAATCAAATCGAACCGAGTTGGTGGTTCAATTTTTTCGATTAGGCTCATATATTTCTATCATTTCTTGCATTTTTTAATCACTGTTATATTATCATCCTCTAATATCCTAATCTCAAATATCCAATACCCAAATTAGAAATAAGAAAAAGACTCTAATTTTAATGTGTATTGAAATTTTCATATTCTTAAACTTTTAACTGTATTTGGTTTTTTATTATCAAAGCTCACATATTATTACTATCTTCTAATTACAAGAATGCAAAAGAAATAATTGTATTAATATAAATATTATTCTGAAACGGGATGGTGTACTTAACATAACTTTCACATGTTCAACATAAAAAAGATGGTATTGTAAGAAGTAATGAGATAAGGTGCCACCAGTTTTTATTACGAATCACATGATTTAATAAAATGAATTTGAGTGGAGTGATATATAGGGGTGAGAGGTTCGGTTCGGACGGGTTCGGGTTTCGGAACCCAAATTCGAGACCCGACCGAACTAGAGCGGTCCGGGTTCGGTTCGTGTTCGGATTTTAATCGATTATTTCAGTTACACCCGAACTCTGCCCCCACCATGAATAATAAACATGATTATCCATTTGGTAGTCTGCCAGCCAACCAGGCTTGTTTGGTTCCAATATCCTTGGGATCTCATCCGGACATACTAAAGTGACATGGATCCCACGTGGTCATATTATCATCCAAATTACAACTAAAACGGCCCTTGGACGCCCCCAAAGGTTAACAAGCCCTTTTTAACAATAACAAATTTATTAAATTAAATTAAACACCATCACGCTAAGCGCCAGCTCACCGGCATCACGGCGGACGCGGAGGCCGGTCGTTGCGCGAGCTCGAGGGAATGGATAACCACTGAGTCTGACTAGATCTCCACAATATTACACGACGAGGCGATAAACACGCCCATTTTCTTTTTTATTATTACTTACAAAATCTTATCCCAAATCAAAGACTTGTCTTTTTTAATGCCCCTTCTGTTTTGTTTTTTTTCAAATGGTCAGCATTGAGAAGCGTGATTGGAGTTCTGTCTCTCAGATATTTCTTCTCTCTCGACCTGACCCAGTCAGGTCCCGGATGTGCTCTCTGAAAGTTGCTGGTGAATCCCGCAGCAGTTGAGTTAATTACCAAAAAAAATAAAAAATAAAAATCTACACCTCCATTGATACGCTCTGATTCAACAACCATGCATAACATCTTCTGTTTGTGAATTTACAAGAAATAAGTTTTAGAACGGACAGATAGAGATAATTGTTATCTTGTGGTAGTCAAAGCCACATGTATATGCCAATACAAATGTATAGTTTTAAAATTATAATATCAGAGATTAGAGATATATAGATTCCATTATGACACTGACTTACAAAATAATTAAAGATTGGTGTTATATATTTGTAATGGAAATGCCACCTAACGGTCACCTAATCAAGCATCTGTTCATTCCTCAACTAAAGTACAAGTGAATAGAATTTGAACCTCAAATCTCGGTCATATTTTTTTTTATCATTATGCTAAAATCTCACTTCCTTGTTTGTTATTTAAGCAAACAAATTAGGGAGAAGTAGCCAGAGAGAGAAGAAAAATCTAGGAGCTAGTGTTATTGAATATATATATATATATATATATATATATATATATATATATATATATATATATATATATATATAGTGCTCCTAATAGTTCTCTTTAGATTGTAATCTAAGGAGATGGCCCAAAACTCAAACATCCCGATTTTTTTTTCACGATTCGACCGCACATTGTCATATTCATGTTATAAGATATATGCATATAAAAAATCACGTGATTTGAAGTTCATTTACTTATTGATCTAATCGTTCCATTTTGTTCTGCTGTTTAAAAACCGTTAATATTTGAACCCAAAGAAAATAGAGTAAATAAACTTCAAATCACGTGATTTTTTATATGCATACATCTTATAACATGAATATGATAATGTACGGTCGGATCGTGAAAAAAATATCGGGATATTGGAATTTTAAGCCGTCTCCTTAGATTACAATCTAAGGAGACATACTAGGAACACTTTTTCCTATATATATATATGGGGTTACTGTACCTCAACCGATAGCTGAGAGAGTTTTTTAGCCGGCGGGACGTGGCAACATAATAGCTACGAAATTTGACATTAATTTTGGCGGACAAAAACCAAAAAAATCCCGCCCGACTTACTATCAGTCACTTCAACAGTGATTTTGACGAAAATACCCTCCCTCACAACTTTTTATTGTATGTAAAATATTTCCTTTCAAAAAAATTTACAGATCTAAATTTTGAGTTGATCATTCTGAAGAGATTAGTGCTATTGTTTCACAATATTTCTTAGTTATTTAAAAATATATTTGCTAAATATGGCGCCAAAGAAATCATCCGCGGAAAAAGGTAATGGGGAAATTGAGAAATTTTTTTTAGGGTTTGTAAATTTTAATAGTTATATTTTTTTCAGATTTGATTCCATTTCTTTCAGGTTTTTTTTGAAAACTTGCGACCATGGCCGCAAATAAGAGAGAGATTCGCAAACTTGCGATCATGAATCGCTTTTTAAATTATAAATTTTGTAACACAGTGACAAAAGTCCAATTTTTTCTTGTTTTTTCATTCCCTTTTCTGTCGACCTAGGTCGCAGTTGTTTGAATTAGCGTTTTAGATGTATGCGACCTTGGTCGCAGAGTTTTAAAAAGTATTTATTTTTTCATTCCCTTTTCTGTCGACCTGGGTCGCAGTTATTTGAATTAGCGTTTTAGATGTATGCGACCTTGGTCACAGAGTTTTAAAAGTATTCGTTTTTTCCTTCCCTTTTCTGTCGACCTGGGTCGCAGATGTTTGAATTAGCGTTTTAGATGTATGCGACCTTGGTCGCAGAGTTTTAAAAAGTATTTATTTTTTCATTCCTTTTTCTGTCGACCTGGGTCGCAGTTGTTTGAATTAGTGTTTTAGATGTATGCGACCTTGGTCGCAGAGTTTTAAAAAGTATTTGTTTTTTCCTTCCCTTTTCTGTCGACCTGAATCGCAGTTGTTTGAATTAGCGTTTTAGATGTATGCGACCTTGGTTGCAGAGTTTTAAAAAGTATTTGTTTTTTCCTTCCCTTTTCTGTCGAACTGGGTCGCAGATGTTTGAATTAGCGTTTTACATGTATGCGACCTTGGTCGTAGAGTTTTAAAAAATATTATATTTTCATTCCCTTTTCTGTCGACCTGGGTCGCAGTTGTTTGAATTAGCGTTCTAGATAATCTCTCCTTGTTGTGGGTATGGTCGCAGTCTGTTACCTAAGTTACCATGATTGAATATTGCGACCTTGGTCGCTGTATGATGATACAAAGGTCCCTTCATGGTAGATTTTTTAGGTTTATTACAAAATTGTAGTGCGACTTTGGTCGCAATGTATTATATTCTACTAAATTGAATTAACTGGCCACTAATATGTTACACTGCGACCTTGGTCGCTGTATGATATAATTGGTGAATTATTTTGTTTAATTAGAAAATTGCGACCGGAGTCGCAGTGTAAAATATCATTCGACTTAGTTCGTAGTGTATTATAATTTATTAAATTCTGTTGCGACCAAAGGTCGCAGTCTTCTTTTCTTTTATTTCTGTAAATAAACATTAAACTAATGTTTTTAATGTTTTTTCATCTATAGGTAAACAACAAGTGAAGGTTCGTCCTCTGAGATCGAGCCTAAAGCCTATGTGCGAATTCATTAGGAAATTCAAAAAGCACATTCGGACGATTTCATAGATGCGATGAAGCAGACCCCGTTTCGCCCAATCTTCATGGCCTTCTACAATGAAGAATTTAGAGGTGAAAAAGGTCTAAAATCAAACATCAGTGTACTGAAAATTGTAGACCAGTATGATAGGGATACAAGGACCTTTAGAATTGGGGGCAAACAAATTGAGTTAACAGTGGAGGATGTTGCCCTAACTTTTAGTCTACCTATCAATGGAGCGGATTTTATTATGAATAAGACGTGTACAAGGAAGGACAGAGGGGTTATAAAACATTATTTCCCTAATATAAAGAAGATCACGAAAGTATTGATTGAAGAAGCTTTGGATGATCTTCTGGTCAAGAAAAGAAGGAGTGAATTAGATGTGACCAAGGATGAACAGCTTGAGCAGCAAGTGACTTTAAATGAAAATATAAGAGACAGACAAAGACTTGCAGCTCAAGACTTTACGACAATAATCATCCTATATATGTCGGCCACTCTATTCTTTTCTGACAGTAAGTGCACGGTGCCGTGGTATATTGTGGAACAGATTGCCAATATGCAGCTGATGAGGACAATATGCTGGGCTAAAGCTGTTTGACAATTCCTGATTGAGTCAATGGACATCTTCAGGCACACCACATATGAGCGGCAAGGATGCTCCGTGTAAATTATTGTAAGTATGAATATCATATTTGGCAAACATTGCTTGAAATTTTCTTATATATTGTGAATATTTGTGTAAACTAATGTAATTATACATTTTGCAGTATTAGCTCTGTGAAAGGGCTCTTATTTTTGAGCTGAGGTCTGCTTTGGAGGACAAAACCCCACGGGCAGTGAGATGGGCCCTCCAAAACATGAGAGAGAGCTCTGGTTGAATTTGATCTAAATGAGCTTGACGCACATATCGTAAGTTTTTAAATTTTAGCGACCATATACTGTTGATTAAAATTTTATACATTAAAATGGAGTGCGACCTCGGTCGCAGTTCAATTTATGTGCAGCACAATGGTGTGCGACCATGGTCGCATTTCTTTGATAACTCGTTGTAAATAAACTGCGACCATGGTCGCAGTTATATTTATTTCATTGATATGTGCTGCGACCATGGTCGCAGTAAGGATTTACTTGTCTGATTTAATGCTTTTAACTGCGACCTAGGTCGCAGTTCCTTGTTAGCTATTCTAGTAAATATTTCATTCATCTGCGATACAACTATAAGATTTCTATAAGATTTCAGTTTATTTTTTTTATTTCAGATTTTATGTCGAATGACCAACATTTCTAATGATGAAAGAAATATGATTGGCCTTCCTGTTGAAGGAGGAGAGGTAGAAGAAGAAGAAGAAGAAGATACACATAATGAAGCTAACATCCCAGCGGAAACGGAACCAGAACCAGCCGAAATAGTTGAGGAACCAACGAGTGAATAAGAACCAACTATTGCAGGTTATTTGCCAGCACCACGAGATGAACGAGCTGAAGAAATTAAACTTTTAAGGAATGAAAATCAGTACTTGAGAGCATATGTTTATCAGGTAGAAAGAAAAATTAAAAAATGGAGACTGAGAAAACTCTCAAGGCTGAATTAAAGAAAAAAAGAAGAGAGAGAAGAGAAAATTAAAAAAGCAGCAGAGGAAATTAAAAGTGAAAGAAGAAGAAGAAGAGCTGCTGAGAGCAGCCACTGCTGCGGAGGAGAAGGAGAAGGAGAAGAGAAGGAGGGAAGAGGAGGAGAAGGAGAAGGAAGAGGAGGAAGGAAGGGGAGGAGAGGAAGAGGCAGTTGAGGGCGCAAGAGGAGAAAAATCGTAAAATTTTTGATGAGAAGAGGAAGAAAGAGGTGGAAGAGAAGAAGGAGAGGATGAAAGAAGAGGAGAGGAGAAGGAAGGGGGAAGAGGAGAAGAAACAGAAAAGGATGAGGGAGTAGATGGAGAAGCTGGCAGAAGAGCAGAAGAAAAAAATGGAAGAGGAGGAAATCAAGAGTTTTGAATTTGAAGTAACTATTGCTGGGGAAGATTTTCCCACTTTTTCTTTAAATATAACTCAATAGATACTTGAACTCCAAAAAGACAGAGCTTCTGAAGAAAAAAATTTAAGAACAAACTCCAGCTCAGAAGCAAGTATTCAAAGAAAAGTTTGGATTACTCTAAAGGAACGATAGAAAGGGGAGCCAAAGAACGCAAGCGCGCTGAAAGAGATCGCGGTGACTCCGACTTCGTTTATCCAAAACAAAAAAAAATTAATGAAGATCCTCTTCTGCAGCCTGCGGCTCAGACTTCTACCACTGGTTTCGGCAACGAACAGATTTCAGACACTCAGCCAAAAATCAGGAAATTTACTGAAACCACTGCATACAGAATTCTGCAGCCACATCAGCAAGCTCTCATCAAAAATTTCTTGGACAAGGCCTTCTCTGAGTAAGTTAATTAATTTTATTTAAAATCGTATCAAAAAACTATTGGATATTTATATTAGAACAATCTAATTATTAACTTTTTTTTGTTTTCCTTTCAGTTCTACTGCATATCAGGATACTGATAACGGAATAATTGTAGCAAAAAATGACATTGAGGACCTGATGTTCAGTAGAGATTTAGATGCCAATATAATTCATTTCTACATGAAGCATCTAGAGAATAGAGGAGGATTAAAAAGTATATTCTTTCGAAGCGAAAATTGGATAAACATCTATTTTCTCCTTTTATAGTTAATTGAAACATCAATTTTCTAATTAATTTAGTACTTTAAATTTTTGAAGGTTAAATATTCTACTAGTCGCCTTTACTGCTGATAAGACATAACGAATGTACTGCGACCTAGGTCGCAGTCGAGGTTATTATTAATCCTTAAGAATATCAATTGAGTAATGAAGGTTGTGACCTTGGTCGCAGTTGTAGGCGACATTCTTAATCAATAACAACACTGCAACCTTGGTCGCAGTGCATGTTAATATAACAGACGGGGTTGCAAAGAAATCTTTAAAAATTAAACATGGATACCGATGATGGCGATCAAGGTCGCAGCGAAAAGTATATTAACCAAGACACACTGCGACCAAGATCGCAGTCTGTTGTCTTGTCAGAATAACATCTGATTTTCATATTATTTTTTATACTTTGAATTCATTTTGAATTTAATTTTGTTGATCACAGCGCGGTGTTGTATCTAAAAGTAGAGATCTTAAAGATTATTTCATCAAGCAGTTGTTGAAAAACTGGACAATTGATGTGCAGTACATGTTCTTCCCGATCAATCACAAACACAGTGCCAAGGAACCTGGATTTCACTAGATCTTGTTGGTATTTGATTGCCATACACAAGAGTGAATTTTTTACAACTCTTTGGTCCCAGTTGAAAAATCAAGTAGTACATTAAAGCTTTATCAAACAAATGCAAGAACAATGGTAAGTTGATTTTTAATATTGCGATTATTGAATACTTGCATTTAATTTGATTAATATTGATATTTTTTTCTATTGATATTCCAGAAAGAAAGGTTATTACAGATTTTTGAAATTGATTTCAATAAATTAATGAAAACATATATAAAATACGCAAGATGCCCCCAACAAGCAAACAAGTATTTTTTTGTGACATTTACCTAACATATTTTCTGCTTTTTTTTAGTACAAAAATCTAATTTCATTTAATGATTTCACTGTACAATTTCAGTGTTGATTGCGCTGTATATGTATACAAGTACATGAAAAGTATAGTATTTGGTAGTCCATCAGCTATTGATACTGTGACGGCTGCCGATGTACAGAGACTAAGAAGCGAGCTTGCATACATGATACTCGCAGATAGAGAGAAAAGTTAGGATGAAGAAACAAAAATTATAAGAAGGATGGTATTTGAAGATTGACAATTGACATAATTTTTTAATTATAATATTGTTAATTCATTGATGTACCTCATTTTTTTTTGATAAATGTAACAATAGATGTAAAACTGGTCTGTTGGTTTTATCAATTTAATTTATAAACATTTTTACTCATTTGTTATACAATCTACTGAGATTTCTTTATTTTTATTCTATTGCTGTTACATAGTGCATGTTACTAATTCGCATTGATATTAGAAACAAACATGAGTTTAGAATTTGTACTGCGATCAAAGTCGCAGTCATGACCTGTGGAGTTGCATCGTTTGCTTTTATTGTGACAATGGTCGCATGAATAATTTCGTTTGTAAAAAATTTTAACATCTATTTATCAGAATTCTATTAATGTAATGGAGACAGCGATCGCGGTCGCAGTTGTTGAATTATATATCAGATCGCACTGCGACCGTGATCGCATTGCCATAATCGGGACACCAAAGTTTTTATACACATAGCCCTTTATATATGTTTTAATTTTATTAACTTAATTAATTTAATGAAACGTAAACATAATCCTCCCTTTCTTTTTCTACCATAAGAAATTAAAAAAATAATAATCTTGACGTGTTCAAAGTATAAAGTAACTTCATGTAAAAATATATTAACTTTTTAACTGTTTTCGAAAACTGAACAGTCACCTGAAAAGTATACAATTTATGGAAAAAGACAGAAAATAAATTTGTGGCATGTTCACGTCGTTGGAGAGCATAAACCTTTTGGAATTCCTGGATTAAGAATATATAAAGGGCCATCATTAGAGGATAACAAACAGACTAAATAGGTTTTGCTGAAATTTGTCTCTTTCAATAATCGGAAACAGATTCAAAAATGTCTTCTCCACCATCTTCACCGGAAAGAAACCAATCATTTAATGATGATTGGATGTATAGTTTCGAATCGTTCCCTCGCTACGGGTCAGAGGATGAGCTTGATACAGACGACCCGTTCTGAGAGTTCATTGATGACCAAAATACTGCTATGAAGAGGAAGAAAGTGAAGAGGAGATTGTTGGTAAAGAGGAGGAAAAGGAGGAAAGCGATACGGAAGACGAACACAGTCATAATATAGAGGACGAATCTGATTATGATGGTGATGACGAGGACGAGTAGATTAGTACTTTTAAATTTGTATTTTGATTTTTATAAATATATAAGCCTATTTTTTAATGTTAATTATGTGAATTATAATTTTTTTTACTTAATCTTGGTTGAACTGCTGTACCTTTTTCACTAATTTTATTCTTGTGGTAGACGCAACATGGAACTACGGTGCCAATTTCTAAGCCGGAAAAATATTAATTTAATAACATGAAAGTCGATCTGAAATAACATCAGCCAACTGCGACTCTGGTCGCATTTTTTGAAACTGCTATAAACTTCGAGAAAGTCGATATTCAAATAGGCAAATATGAACTGCGACCCTGGTCGCAGTGTTACTTTATATTCAGTGGACTAAAACACAACATACGACAAAATTGTCAAAATGGATGTTAAAATTAAATAAAAAGGGATACATTGCGACTATTGTCGCAGTCGAAAAAAATAACGTCAGCCAACTGTGACTCTGGTCGCAGTTATGAAACTGCTGTAGACTTCGAGAAAGTCGATATTCAAATAGGTAAATATGAACTGCGACCATGGTCGCAGTGTTACCTTATGTTTAGTGGACTAAAGCACAACATACGGCAAAATTGTCGAAATGAATGTTAAAATTAAATAAAAAGGGATACACTGCGACTATTGTTGCAGTCAAAAAAAATAACGTCAGCCAACTGCGACTCTGGTCGCAGTTATGAAACTGGTGTAGACTTCGAGAAAGTCGATATTCAAATGGGTAAATATGAACTGCGACTCTAGTCGCATTGTTAGTTTATATTCAGTGGACTAAAGCACAACATACGACAAAATTGTCGAAATGAATTATGAGCGAAAAATTTCAACTATATTCAAATGTTATAACAATACCAAGAGACGGGGGACACTTGAAAAGCAACAAACCAATTTCCCGTGCAATGAAACACTGCGACCACGGTCGCAATTATCCCCATACAATGCTTATATTTGCGACCAAAGTCGCTGTCTATGTTCAATGAACTAAAAGGTAAACTATATAGGCCAACATTATCACAGTGAAATTCTAAAGTACAGCTGCTTACAAAAAGTACAGTAGATGTGAAAAAGGATATAAAAATCTACTTATAATGTGATGCAGGTCGCAGTATGTGACATGAATGTCTCTTCGCTGTGCGACCATGGTCGCAGTTGATGACTGAAGCTGTGAAAATGAACACTTTATTCGTTCTAGATAGACGCAACATGAAACTACTTCTTCTGTAATTAAAAGAAAAGTAAGAATTTGAAACATCAAACTTTAGATAGAATTATATAACAGGTTTAATTTAATACCAATAATGGACAACCAAACAAATTGACTACCGATGATGATTACTCCGGTGAATGGAGCAAATGACAAGCTCAAGTGATTAGTCCTATATGTTGTGTCAAAAATGATCACATCACAGAACCTCAAATACGAGGAAACAGCTCTTCCATCAGCCCAAAAATACTTCTAAGTGTGCCCGCATTATCAACTTCACTTGCAAAAAAAAATTCTGGATCAGACTCTGCTTTCTCTTGGAAATATTTGATGATCGCAATAAACTCATAGCCAATGTTATTTCTACCGTGACGAGTAAAATCAATAACTTGTTGCGGGCTTACTTCTTCACAACCTTCTCCGTGGCTCATTGTATTGACAACACGGGAAATATTTGAAGGGCGAATTCCTACATCAACCAAATTGCTCATAATGCTTCTGCTAATCTTTAATCGATGTGTCTGGTGAGAGTAATGGTGATGTACCTTATCCGGGCTTGACAATTCTGTGAATGAGAATCAACAAACTTGGTGACAGCCCAAGATCTTCTGTCAAATAAAAAACAAAGACGAACATGCATCTCAGCAGGACACGCTGCTCTAGCGTCAATTCGACGGTGGACTGTAAGCCCATCTTGTCTTTTGTCACACAACTTCTTCACACCCTCCTTGTTGCAACAAAATTTTCTGCAAATAACTTCATGAGGAAGCCTTTGTGACTTATCTATTCCTTTTCTTCTCACGCTAAAACCTCTGTTCCTTACATAAGAATTGTAGAAATTGTATGCTTCCTCATCCGTGAAAAACTGTTTCCCTACAAAAATATTTGAGCTTCCAGACATTTCTCCATGTGCATTCAGATCCTACAAAATAAATTGACGAACTACATAAAATAAATAATTGAATATCACACGTCTGAACTGTAATTATACAAACTGCGACCAAGGTCGCAGATGTAAAGAAATCTATAACTTCTAAATAACAGACTACGATCGTAGTCGCCGTTTTTCGTATGAGCAGATTTTTTAAAAACCTGAATAATAACTGTGCACAACTCTCTCATTAATATATACTGCGACCTTAAGTCGCATTCTTAAGATTTAGTGTATAAACTAGATATAATTGACATGGACACTTGTAAGAATTATAAAAATAAGGACTGCGACTTAGGTCACAGTTACAAATATAGCTTTTATAGCCGGAGATTGTTTTAAATTCAAACTGTGACCGTGGTCGCAGTTCTTAAACTTTAGTGTATTAACTTACTGGTCGCAGTTCATAAATTTTAGTGTATTAAATTTAAAAGGTGCGACTGAGATCACATTTAAACAAAATTGTGAAATTCTTTCTGAAAAATCAGTACTTTAGAACAAGTGATTATTTTGTTCTGTAAAACGAAATATAGGTCGCAGTTCCATATACGCTACAGAGAAATCTACATTTAAGAAATTGCCGGGAAAAATTGACAAAAAAAAAACCTCTTGATCAGCATGCAAAGATGTCAACCCTTCAATACTTTTAATATTCTGAGAGAAAGTTGAACCAGATGATATATGGTCCATATTTAGATCGGGAGATAGTGACCGCTTACGACTGCGACCAGAATTGGCAGGGGAAGTGGACTGCTCCGACATCGACATTAAATAAAAAGGAGAAAAACCTGATCCAGAAATCGCTATTTTCAGAAAAAATTTTATGGCAGGCAGGAAAAGGAAAACCGAAATCTGACAACGAGCGGTAAAAAAATAGGGGGAAAAATAATAATGAACACTAACCTAAATCTGACAACGACCGATAACAAAATAGGGAAAAAATAATAATAATAAATAACCTAAATTTGACAACGAGAGCGAAAAAAATAGGGGAAAAAAATAATAAAAACAATAACAGGGCAAGTACATTTTACCGAGGGGTGTTAGTAATTTAACTTATTCCAATAAGTGGGCTGCAACTTAGTGGTGTGGCAAATTTTGTGCCACGTCACCACTGGCTGAGAGAGTCTCTCAGCCGTCGGCTGATATACATTTCTCTCTCTCTCTCTCTCTCTCTATATATATATATATATATATATATATATATATATATATATATATAATATATATATATATATATATATATATATAGATACTTGTGTCCTTCCAAAAAGACTTGAAACTGAATCCTCCCTACTCAAATACTAACATCCGACATTCGAATATAAGATCCACTCCGTTGAAGTTGATTTAAATTATCTCAAGTATTTATAAACCAAAAATCAAGTATTTTGAATGCTTTTGCCCTCGCATAAAGTATGAGAAATACGGACGGCCTAAATAGTGAGTTGGTTAGTTTAACGGTGTAGAACTTGAAACCTAACAAAAATTGGTTTGTAGGTTTTTAAATGTTTAGATCATAATTAAATGACCGGATCGAGAATTTGTATGTTTAAAGACATAGATCTAACCAACTCACTACTTTCGGCCGTCCGTTTTGTGCAGCTTTATGGATGGACAAAAAGTATTAAAAACACATGATTTTTGATTTATAGATACTTGAAAATGTTGGCTTAAGGTTACAGTCACTCGGTTTTAGAGTTTTGATGATCACAAAACATATATAGTTATTTGTACTAATCAAGTTTAAGTATTTAAGATTATTTCAGGAGTCTTAGATTCAAGATGTTTCTTCCCCAAGGAAGGTGGTGTTGACTCAAGATGACTCAAATACGGGATCAAGAATTCAAGTAACTCAACAATGCATATGGAAAAGCCCAAATTGAAGATCTTGTAGTCACCTAGACCCTTATAAGATTTTAGTATGTTAAAGAGTAAGGATATGATATATGTGCTCAAGAAGTTACACACACAAAAATACACTTTTCAAAAATACAAGTTTTGGTGGCATTGGTTTTGGTGCATGTTTGGCTAATATACATGTTTCATAATTTTTCAAATTTTTACATCAAGTTTAGAACTTGTATTTTATCTCCTATACTATGCTACATAACCTTCAAACCAATGAAAAATATTTTAAAAATATTTTCAAGTTCAAAAATATATTTAAACCATATTTCAGGCCATACCGGTCGACCGGCCGGTCGACCGTATCTGTTTCAGGCCAAAACGGTAGATTTGGCCGTGAGCGTGCACGTTGTGCACGTCTGTCGGTCGGCCGGGTCGATCGACTGTCAACCCTGCGGTCGACCGAACGGTCGACCGACTGCATGGCACTTACTCTCTGCTTGTGCCGGTCCACCGGCAGTTCAAAATCCTCTTTTTAAATTTGCCTTGCGGTCGACCGGAGCCGACAGCTATTTGCCAAGTGGCTTACCGGTCGACTGGCAGCTGTCTAGACTGACAACAACGGCTCTATTTTAGATCTCTTTTGTTTTTATGGGTTCCAACGGCTATTTTGTGTTTTCAAGTGGTTAAACTCACCCCTAATGACCTGGTATCACTTATGAATGATATTTATCCTTTGCCTATAAATAGAGGTCAAGGGTCTTTAGTTTTCAAAAAGAAAAATATCCAAGTTTCAAGTGTTTCAAGAGAAGAAGTGTTTCATTACTTTCCATTTTCAAAGTTCTTTCTATTGCAAAGTTTTTCATTTGGTTTTCAAGTCTTCTAAATTTTTACTACTGAAAATGTTCTCTCACTTTACTTCTTGAGCAAAAAATCATACTCCACTCTATAAGAAATTGTAAGAGAGTGTTTGTGGTCTTCCTAAATCACCAAGTGACTTGTATTCTTTTGAGTTGTGGTTCCTCTTATGTGGAGGATAGTATTGTTGGAGTTGGGTACTCCAGTCTTATATAGACCAATTGTAATCCCTTGGGTGTAAGGTTCCTGTGTGAAAGTTTCCTTTGTGGATTTAGTGAAAATCCTTCATAGTGGTGAAGGCGGGACGTAGAGCAGTGAGCAGGCTCGAACCTCGATACAAATTCTCTTGTGTTTGCGATTGAATTCTTCTTGCTCTTTATTATTTTACATTCTTATACTTGTGCTACTACTTGTCTTATTTTCTATATTGCACACATTTCATCTTCTTGCATTTTCGGTCTATACTCATATCAATAAGAAAGCAATTAAGCACCTCAACTCATAATCTAGAGGAATTAAAGAGGAGAAGTTCTAGAGCCCTTCACAGGGAGTTCGACTTCAATTTCTTGTTTTGAGTGACCGCTTGCATCATACATCTTAACTAGTTTTTAAAAAGTGCATTGGATTAGCATAACACCTATTCACCCCCTCTAAGTGTTTTCAGAAATAATATAGATCAACTTCAACGGAGTGGATTTTGTATTCGAATGTCAGAGGGTTAAATTTGAGCGGAAAGAATTCGGGCTCAAAGGCTTTTAGAAGGTTTCAAGTCACTCTCTCTCTACACACACACACACACACATATGTTTAAAAAATATTTTTTGTGGTGAAAAGAGGTGCATTGTAACTCTACACACACACACACACACACACACACACACACACACACACACACGAGAGAGAGAGGAATATGTACCTCAGCCGCTAGCTAAGAGAGACTCTCAGCTGGCGCAACGTGGCTGAATTTCAACCATAATTTTGGGTGCTGGTACCATGATCGTAGTTTTATATAAGGACTGTGATTAAGTCGAAGTGTTTTTATGAGAAATGCTGCCATAGTCGTAGTCTTTTCTAAGGACTACGACCAAAGTCGCAGTCTTTTTCTGAGGACTGCTACCATGGTCGCAGTCCTAATTACACTGAAAATATATAATTTTTTAGGGCTGCGACCATGTTACAGTGGACTGCGACCATGTTGCAGTAAGTTTACGACCATAATAAAGCGACAGCTGAGAGGGTCTCTCTCAGCTGGCGGCTGAGGTACATTTTTCACACACACACACACACATATTCCATTCCTTTTTCCAATGAATGGAAAGTAGTTGGTTAGAAGAGCCTCAACTTAAGCAGGAGGAGCGGCATCAGCAGCCACAGATTGGGACTGGCAGTGTGCATTGAGTTGCGACCACCCATCCACTAAAATCCACATCACCAACGGCATTTTCAAAAAAAAAAAAGCTGTTAAGAATCCAGAAGCTCATCATCCACTTGAAAACCAGGCCAGACCAAAATAGCCACCCAGGGCTCCACAGCTCCACAGGACCACAACCAAATGGTTTTTTTTTCTTTTCTTTTTTTCTTTTCTTTTCTTTTTTTCCTTGTAGCAAGGAGAGGTAGAACTGAGAAAGACAAGGAGAAGAAAAGCTCACTTTAGGTTTCTTTGTTCATCTTTGGACCTTGAGGTGGGCTTTATTACTCCTCCTGATCTCATCGGCAAGAACAGTAGACATTGTAATTAGTTGCTTGTCAAGGACAACAATGATTTAATTAATTGCAATTAGAGTTGTAAATAAGCTCGTGAAGCTCGGGGCTTAGCTCTTGGTATTGATAAAACCTCACTCGAGCTTGTTCATTTATTAAAAATATAATGAGCTTGAACAAAGTTTTATTTTGATTAAATGATTGAACGAATTTAAACATATCTATGGCAACGTTCGTGAACAAAATTTTTAGTTTGGTTAAATGATTGAACAAATACGTAACATGTTATTTTTTATTTTTATTTTTCTTTGTTTTAGTCAAGGCAAGTAATACAATTTATTGTTTTTTGAGAACAAAGAATAGAACAAAATTATGCCAACAAAAAGGAATTTTTCAAACTAAAATTCCGGAACACACTAGAGACATATTACGCAATAGCACAACTTCACAGCGTAGAGAGATCACTAGACTCGGCTATTGCTCTGTGGAGACTCACTCACGACGTACGAGAGACTACCCATAGAGGCACCGGCAGTTTCTCGTGGAGATAATATGTGTACATTATGTGTTTCATTCTCCTCTCACGCCCTGGTAGTGATTCCATTCTCTCACTTTCAGCTGTCTATTCGTCTTTCTTAAAAAGAAGGGTTTTTCTTATATTTATCCCTCAAATTTTCTATATTTTTAAATTTACCTCCCAAATCTTCATATTTCTAAAATTACCCCTCAAAATCATCCCATATTTTTAAAATTACCCCTACTGTTGGTTTTAGTTTGTCTTTTAACAGTTTTAAAGATGATTACCAAATTAACCCCACTAATACTTCTTTAGCCTTTCTATCTCTTTCAAACTGTCGCTTCGTCTCCCTAAAAAACCAAAATAAATAAATAAATAAAAAGAGCGAACCCCAAATTGATTCGTTGTCGCCGCCTCTTATCTCTTCACTGTTGGTTCTCAGCCGCTATCTATTCTCTTATCTGACCCTCGCCTTCTCTGTGAACCTTATATCAAGAATGTTATTTGAGGATAGTTATAGATAATCAAACAAAAATGTTATTTAGTTTAGTAATCATCTTTAAAATTGTTGTAGCTGTGATTTTTGTAGCTGCTCAAAATCCCATCTCATTAAAATGCAATCCATCACATATCATCATCCAATTTGCTGTAAAGACATTAAGTCACAACTCAAAGCACACCTCCCCTGCATCTACACACTATTCACATCATCAACCTTATAATTTAGCAACAATACAAATAATGTTTAATGCAAATAACCACAAGTACGAATGTATAAAAATACTTAATCAAACAACTATACCCAGAAACTTGATGAAGTACTTAATACAAACAACATCAAACTTGAAGAAGTACTCGATTCATAACACAAGCTTACAAAGTTTTGCACTAAAAGCAAAACGCATCAGAAATTCAAAACACAAGTAAAATACAAAGCATTGCGCTAAAAGTCTTGCACTAAAAGTCTTGCACACAAGCTACGGTTTCCAGATTGGTGCAGTGTGCTTGTCCCTCAATGGTACTGTCCTTCGTGCTGAAATCACTCTTGAGAATGTGTCTACTGGCATATCAAAAGGTGATTCCTCAGAAGGTATGTATACACCATACCCCTCTGGAACTCTCCTACCTCTCCCCCTGCCTCCTCTGGATGTCTCTCTTCCTCTCTCTCTGTAAACAAAAAGAACAAATCAGTAAGTTAATGGAGTTTGAGTTAGATAGTTACTATAAGTAGAGAATAATTATAGCCTTCTTACATCCTCCCTGTTGAAGTAGATGCCATTGAGGAAGTATTGATAGTAGCAAAATTGGACTGATCTTAATTAACTTGTGAAGAAGGTTGATTGGACTGTGGTGCATGCAATACTGTGGATTTATTAGCATCTTGCAAGTATTCCTATGGTGACCCCATCCTCCACACCTAGTGCACTTATGCCTTCTATTGGCCACCTGTACATATTGATTCAAATCAATCAGCAAAAAAGAATTTGTTGACAAAAGTTAGTTCAGTGAGTGACTGAGTGTGTGCGTGTCAGGTTGTGCTTGCAGTACATGTGTGGAGACTTTGTAAATTTAAGTTCAGTGAGTGAGTGAGAATTTGGAAGGTTTATTATTTAGGCTATGGTTCAGTTGGCACATTAGTAATAGATTAATAATGAGACTCTAGCATGAGCTTTGTCTAGTTCTCCATAAGAAAAAAAGGAAATAAACACATATTCAAAGCACTGACTGGAGGATTCAAAAATAAGGGACCTTGTGTGTGTGTGCATGTGTGGAGTTGTCCTGTTATCTTGAAATAAATTAGGGATTAAAATGTTAATTCTACAAGATTTAGTAACTGCTTTGTTTGAGTTTGCATTTACTTAGGTGCAATCTTACAGTGCGTTTTTTTTAATTTGCATTATAAATTTTTGTGTTAAGGCAGTTTCATGTCCTTTTTAGACTTAATTTGACAGGTTTTTGTTTCCACGTTAGAAACATGGTTCAATTTAGTTGTTCAAATAGGTGAAGCTTGCACGCAAATAAAAATTGAGAAACTGAAACAAACACATTACAATACCTGAAATTTGAACAAAAAATATTTAAAATTTGAATACAAACATAATACAAAATTTTAAATCTCACTTTGAACCTGAAATTGTGTGTGCATCAGGTTGTGTGTGTGTGTGTGTGTGTGTGTATGCAAACAATTTGAAGCATTCATACAAACCTGAAATTGAAGCATGCACAGACATTTGCATGGGTTTTTAGCAAGATATATTACATAACTATTACAAAACTAGCATGCACACACATATTACAGAGCTAGCATGCACACACATAAATTTAGAAACTGAAGCATGCACACACAAAAAACATATAACCTACCTTTCTCTTCCCATCTTCTTCATCTATTCCTCTGATTCTCTACTTCATGGGTCTTCTCTTGGCCTCTTAGTACGAGGAGGACCAACTGTGAATCCCAAGTCCAAGGCCTCCCACTGATCTTTTGAAGGCATAGCAGCAATAGTCCCTTGATAAGCTAAACGGTACCTGATTAGAAAAATAAAAACAATCATGTATCTTGATTCTAATTTTCATAATTTTCAAAGACATATGTAAACACAAAGAAATGTATAGATTTACCTACTAATATAAAAGCATTCATCCACAAAGTCTTCCCATCTTGCATTTCTCATCTCTCCAATCACTTCTCCAGCATGTTTGCATGGCAATCCAGTCAACTGCCACTTCCTACATGTGCAAGTCCGCATCACCATGTCAATAACTTCTCTCTTCTTCATATAGTCCACTTCAGCAATTCTATCATCTGACCTTCTTACATGCCAACCACTGAGATTCTTACTTAACTCTTTGACATATCTATCTGCCAGTGGTATCAGTACACCCTTCCATTTTGCTGCCAACTTCCTCCTTTCATTCATCTTCTCCATAATCTTGATTCTAATCTGATCCACTAACTCTACACAAGGCATGTATCTAGCTTCTAACACCCATGCATTGAAGCTCTCAGACAAGTTGTTCACAATATAGTTATTCTTACATACCGGAGAAAACAAGGACCTAGACTAGTAGTAGTCATTAACTGTGTAAGTGGCTTCTAACTCCGCAGCACCCTCCTCTGATGTAGTTCTCAACTCTGCTATACTTCTACAATAATCTACAAGATTATTTGCTCTTGCAGCATCCCAAACAACCCTCTCAAAGAATTCACCAGGGTAATTCTTCTTAAAATTCTTCCACAAATGCACTCTGTGTTCTGCATGTAGAAATAACAACCCAACAGCTCCTTGTAACCCCTTCTCCTGATCATTGATGATGGTGATGTTCTCCAATTCAGTCTCCATAGCCTCTTTTAGATGTTGTAAGAACCATATTCATGTAACTTCAGACTCTCCTTCCACCATTGCAAATGCCACAGGGAATAACCTATTATTCCAACCAAGGCAGTAGCTGACAATAAAGTCCCAAGGTACTTACTCCTTAAATGACAACCATCCATACCCAAGAAAGGTCTATGCCCTAGCTTAAACCCTTGGATGCAACGCTTGAAAGAAACATTCTTTGAAATGCCATGTCACCTTTTAGCATGTAATCAATGTGACTTTCATGATTTTTACTACTAGTTCTGTTTTTAAAAAAGGAACATAATTATTGCTCTTTTCAACATTACCAAATATTAACTCTTTAGCTCTTTCTTTAGCTCTCCGAGCTATACCATAATTGATTTTTACAGCAAATTTATTATCTACGAGTTTCATTATCTCTCTTGGAGTGATATTGAGATTCTCTCTCACATCTTTCAACAACAAGTTGGTCACCCATTCAGAAGATGCACTCTTACTACCAGACTTGTTCACTCCGCAACATGAGTGATTTGGATTCAGTGTCTTCGGCTCAAAGTCTGTGAATCTTGCAGTTTGCTAGCTCTCATAAACCATTTACACCTCTTGTCAACACATTTTACAACCACCCTCTTTTTATCACTCTTATCTCATCTAAAATTGAAGTTTTTGACAATATTGTGCTGCCTCACACACAATCTAAACTGATTAGCATCACTAAATTTAGATCCAACTTGAAACTTGGGATCCTCAAAGTCAATATCAAACACTTCATTTGCCTCAGTGACATCAATTCTATTATCTGCTATCATCAAATCCTCTGCATCTAGGTCCGCCTCCTCCTCCTCCTCCTCATCTGAGCTTCTTATCTCTTGATATGTCTTTCTGGATAAATATCATCTGTCTCATCTTCTGCAAAATCATCATTATCAATCTTGACTCTATCATCTCCTCATATGTGGATGTAGACACTGAATAGTTATTTGTTCTAACCTTTAGTGCCACTGCATTTTCAGCATATTCTGACACATCTACATCAAATATATCAGTCTTCAACACTGTCTTTGATTTTCTCAGGTTGTTGATGCTATTGACGGCCATTTGAACTTGCTGTCTTTCTTTCTCTAGTTTTCTCTCTTGTAATTATCCATAGCTCCATCTTTTCTTTCCTCTGGTAGCAATTGAGTAGCAATTGATACAATTGTTTATCAGTCTTCACCACTTCATATATTTTGGTCTTGTCCCAGGCAAAGTTGCACTTACTATAGGAATAGTACTATACGTCCAAGGTGCAATTGGAAGGTGATAATCCACAACATCTTGCAATTTTGTATTATATAACTCCAAAGAAGTGGTCTTTTGATGCCCACAGACATACTTCTTCCTCCCAGCTCTTAGAATTTGTTCCAATAACCACCAAATCTTATCATTATTGTGACTGTGATATAAATATTTCTACAACAAACAATAATAAAGAAAAAATATTAGAATTAAACACAACAAACAAAATGGGAAAACATGTAAAATTGATATACTCAGCATGACTTCAGAGCTCTCATTTTATGCTAAACTCTTAATTAGGCAACTTGGCCAGGAAAAATTAACACATGTATTTAAATTGGAATGTAGTTTTCATGTATAATACACTTTTTCAATTCTGGATCTGCTCTTCAAGGCACAATATTAAGAATGTTTACAGACACTTTAATATCAGAATTTGAATTAGATCAATATCCGATATACTGACACAAACAAATCAATTAGCTTCGATAATTTAGTGAACAAATTAATTATACTAGTGGCCACTGACCAATAATATAGATGCTCTGACATGATTAACAACCTCTCTCCATTGGCCATGGAACATAAAAGACAAAGCCAACCATGCACCCTTATCAGGGCAGAGGGCTATAACATCCAGAAAAATGGAAGGGATTACATACACCTTAAGATATGTTACCCCTTCAACAAATCAAATTAATTAACATTTCCAACATTATTATTTGCTACTAACTTTAATCACATTCAATAAAATTAGAGAGAGTTTATAACTGTACCTTCTACCAGGAGTATTCATCTCTCCTCTGAAGCTTTCCCCAATCTCCATTGAGAGCTGACCTAGAGTTCACAGAGTTGGAGAGAGAGAGAGAGAGAGAGAGAGAGAGAGAGGAGACAACGACGGTTATTGGAGATGCAGGGTTCCAAGAGTTATAGAGCAAAAGTTTGAGAGAGGATGATGGTCAGATAAGAGAGAGATAGAGAAGAGAGAGAAGAGAGAGTGGCTGAGAACCAATGAAAAGATCAGAGACCTAGGGTTCACTCTGTTTTTTTTGAGTTTTTTGAGGGAGACAAAGCGACAGTTTGAAAGAGAGAGAGAGAGCGAGAAAGGTAAGAGAAGTATTAGTGGGGTTAATTTGGTAATCATCTTTAAAAACTGTTAAAAGACAAACTGAAACCAGCAGTAGGGGTAATTTTAAAAATATGGGATGATTTTGAAGTGTAATTTTAGAAATATGAAGATTTGAGGGATAAATTTAAAAATATAACAGATATAAGGGGTAAATATAAGAAAAACCCAAAAAAAAAAGT
Organism: Agave tequilana; assembly: GCA_038442645.1. NCBI lineage: Eukaryota > Viridiplantae > Streptophyta > Magnoliopsida > Asparagales > Asparagaceae > Agave > Agave tequilana. The sequence goes on along the minus strand of JAVJIF010015289.1, from coordinate 2,864 downwards.
ATCGGATGTGAAGTAGTTGAAAAGAGGAGGTGTTAACTGCAAAATTCACATTATTGTGCAAATAGATTAGCTGGTTCAAAAGTAAATAATGACCAGAATGCATAGGTTGCACCATTTGCACGTGATTATTAAATTGCCTGGTGAAGAGCCGCCACAAATGAAAAAAAAAGAATTATTGAGTCATTAATCATTCATCATTCCAACCAACATAGATCATCTGTTTATTTATTTTCAACTAATAATGCATAAAACTTTCATTTAGGGGCTGTTTGGTTGCAAGAAAGTAGGTGGAAGTAAGGAAATAGGGAAGTATAATTGCTCACTTCCCTATCTATCCAAACACCGAAAAGGAAAATAAGAAAGCCTCTCTTTTTTTATCTTTTCTTTTTTTTACATAACCATTTTCTCACTTTCAGAGTGCTACAGTTAATTTTGTGGTCATGTAAATCTCATTTGTAATAAATTGTAGCACAAAATAATTAATTTTTTGAGCATGTAAATCTCACTTGCATTCTAATTACAGTCTATTTTTTATTTTCTTAATTAATTTTTATTTTAATATTATTTTACGGTCAACTTTGTAGTCAACTTTTTCACATCCACTTTCACATTACCATTCAAACACCGGAAAAGACAAAAATTTTTCAAACAACACTTCCCAATAACATCCAAACACCGGAAAACTTACTAACCAATTTCCAAGTTCCAAAGGGAATTATTACTACTTCCTCAATTTCTCACTTCCTCACTTTCACCCTTAACCAAACAGGCCATAAGCTGTTTGGATTCAAGGAAGTAGGCGAAAGTGAGAAAATGAGTTTTTGAAAAATGAAAATTGTGTGTCTTTTCTGATGTTTGGTTTGTAGTTGAGAAGTGAAAGTGAAAAAGTATATTGTATTTTTCGGTATTTAATTAGTAATGTAGAAGTGAAAATGAAAAATTGACCACAACGTTGACCTTAAATAATATTAAAATAAAATTAATTCTGAAAAAATTGGACTGTAATTAGAATGCAAGTAAGATTTACATGAGCACAAAATTAACTGCTTTGAGCTACAAATTATTACAAATGAGATTTAAATAACGATAAAATTAATTGTAACACCTTGAAAGTGAAGAAATGATTGAATAGAAAGGAAAAGAGAAAAGAAAAGGGGATTTTCTATTTTTTTTCTCGGTATTTGAATGGATAGCGAAAATGAGAAATAACACTTCCGACTTCCTCACTTCGGCCCACTTTCTTGAATCAAAACAGCCCCTTAAGGAAGTTAATCCTTGTTTTTGCCGAAGCCACGCCAAATTCATTGGATTTGATCCTCGTATGGCTTACTTGCACCTATATTTAATTAAAAATAGAATTAATTAATTGAGAATGAGGATTTGGGAGTGTACCGACATTTGATTAGCTGACGTTTTTTGTCCTTCCCTTCACTATTATATAATAACCCATCTTCATTGGAAAGATCACAAAGCTTAACCTTCAAATAGAAGTGTATTTAATCTTAATGAGACTCAAAACAAAGAAAATAGATGCAATAATCTCCTCGGGTCATTTCACTATGAGCCCGAGCGATGCACGTGCAAATATTTTTAATTTGTTGTTGGTTGTCAAGTCATTTAAAATAAGTTGGTTTAGAGCTAACAGTGATCATGAGATAAACTAATATTGGCCGAAGTCAGGATTTGAATATGAGATTCTCAGCAGTTAGTCAGGCCTCACCAGTGGGAGATAACTAGTTGGAAATGCTTATCATTATAATAATATATGATAAAGATAAGAAAAATAGTTGGAGTTTGTATATATTGTGTGATTCAAATTCCTTAGTAGCAGAAGAGGAACCCAAAAAATATTTTTATTGGTGAGAGCAATACTTAATGTGTAGATACATGTTTGACGTCGAAATAATAAATGAAACATCGAGAATTTGAACAATAAGCGGGCGAGGACAAATGGTCTACACTAAAAAGGAGAATTAAAGATGAAGCGCTCTGATGGAGAGTTGGATTCCATGACTCAGCACTTGCAGGAAATCTCTCTCTCAGTACAGAAAGTTGCATGTCTGTTACAATAACTGAAGAAAAGAAAATTGAATTTGCATATTATTGATAAAGGCAATGCCCAGAAATATACAGGGATATAATTGATAAGGATAAATCCTGATACAATTCTAATACAAGAATAATAAGAAACTTCTATCCTAATATTGTTCTAATACAATATAGATTCTAATCCTAATACTACTCATAATACCCCCAAGCTCATGGTGAGAAACTAGCATGAGCTGCCAAACAACTCTCCAAACCTAAAAAATAAAATGAAAAAAAAAAAAGATTTTAGAGATTTCTCAAAACTCAGAAGGAATGATTTGATAAGTTAATATAAAGATATGATTGACCGCAGGAGACCGGTGACGCCCGTCGGTACATACTCGAACCAGTGTAGCTAGTAGTAGAATCTGGTGATGCTCACCAGTAGACGCACTTGAACCAGTGCAGTTTAAAAGAATCTGGTGATGCCCACCAGTAGACGTGCTCAGATCAGTACAGTTAGAGAACGCACTCGGACCAGTGCAGTTAGAAGAATCTGGTGATGCCTGCCAGTAGACGCACTTGGACCAGTGCAGTTAGAAGACTCTGGTGATGCCCGCCAGTAGACGCACTTGGACCAGTGCAGCAGTTGAAAGATCGGAGAGGAGGAGCTCTTGGAGTGATGGCTGGGCGCTAGACTTGGCTACAAGACCACAACTCAGCGCAAGCGTGTGAACAATTTGTCGACGACGATTAAAAGAAACTTGGCTCTGATACCATATTATAATAATTTAACAAAGAAAAAACTAATTTGCATATTATTGATAAGGGTAATG